>JABSMS010011015.1:0-13430 GCA_018902275.1 Aleiodes sp. PSUC_FEM 10030003
TTATTTACTTCACTTCTTTTTTTACTTTTCCCCATTCACTGTCAAAATGTCGGACGTGCTTCTCTACATAAATCTATCGGTTCTTTTCCTACTGATTTTTAAAGTCGTACACACATTTTTTGTGGAACTTTTTCGTCTATTTTCGGGGGTTTTTCATTCTGGGGAATAAAATTGAGGAATTGACCATCTGCACAAAAAGGATGAGCTTTCACTCTAAACTGGTTATCTTACGAGAGAAAAGTCGCGAAGATTTTTTTTTTATTGGGCGAAGATTATTTTGATTTGATTTTAATTAACGTGTGGAGTAACGGAAGATTCTGAAATTATTCAAAATCGTTGATAAAACACGAGAAAAAGCGTTTTGATTTTCTGTTTGATTCTATTTAAATTGATGTATATGATAAAATTGTTTAAACTTTCAGAAACCTCATTTTTTTCGAATATATATTGTTTCCAGTTAAAATTCTGAATATGAAAATATTTATTACGATTTTTAAAAAATGGTTTTAAGGGTAGACAATTAATTGTTTATAAATTATTTATAAAAAAAATATCTCAATGCCTAAAAAATGCAATTTTTTATGAATTTTCCTCACAAATTAAACCTTTTAATTTTTTTTTGAGATTTTAAGAATATTTTCTTAATTTTAATTCTAATGTGTAGCTACCAGCGTTCGGAAAGATTTAAGAAAAAAACATTGCTGAAGTAATTTTCAGAATTATTTTGAGTTCCGAGAAAAGTAGCAAGAATGCTATAATACACTAATTTTGCCGCAGTAATTATCGAAATATTCTCAATGCAACAATTATGATTCAAATGGAAATAAAGTTATCGAGAAATAGTTTCAACACAAAGTTACCAATTTACCCGTGAAATTCATTATATTGTAATCGAAAAATAGTTGATGGAACCTGTTTTGTATAGACCAAGGTCTTCCATTTAAATGTACGAAGAAAAGGTACAGGGGGAGAATGAACCAACGTAAATTAAATGCCACGTACCATTGAGAAATAGTTTGCGGCGGTATAAACATAGCGGAGAATAGTTTGGGATGTGGGTGGGATGAAAGTGGGAGAGAAAGGTGGAATATAGGGTGGTAAAGTGTATGTGTGTGTGTTTATATGGGTGGGCTTGAATTACGGCCACAGGGGGGTCGTTACCAAGCACAAGGAGCCCGCAAAAGTAATGAGCCCCTAATTGCAACTGCCGCGTTAGGCGAATTTGCGTCGCGGGTTAACTACCTAACCTTGTTTGTAGCTTCTGTATTATGTTCAAAAACAAGTAATTTATTTATTATTTTATTATTATCATTCATTCGTTACATTGTCAAAAATGCATTTCATTCTTACGACTGACAACTGAATGAGAAATTAATTTCTGGTTTCAATTGTTGTCTTCTTAATTAATAAAAATTTATCTTAACTGATAAGATTGACATTATGAATATTAGTGTGAATGAAAATATTTTCATAATTAGTATCGTAATTAGATTTCACTCTAATATTTTAATGTGTGAACAATTTGATCAATAACGAAATCGATGAGAATCCCGAAGGCTTCACAGAGAAGCCGAAACGTCGATACAATATTTATCATAATTGCTTTATGAATAAATAAAGAAAAGGAATATAAATGGCGAGCGAACTTTTTATAATTTTTTTCGCCAATCACTCAGGATAAGCACTTCAATCCTGATTTTTTTCCGGAGATAAATCTCGTTAAATCTCAAGCGAATTTCATGGGTAATAATTTTCGAAAAAATCTAAAAAATCAAATGAAGCTAAATAAAAAATGAGTGGCGGTTAGCTAGGTGGCTCGTAACGGTCCGGAAAATTAAGCATTGCCTAACGTTAAAAAAATAAGAGGAGAGGAAGAAAAAAGAAGGAAAGCTCCTGCGAAGATATATATCCACCCGTGGGATATCGCGTGCAGCTTTAATCAAGAAATTTTGGCGTCACGTGACGCAAACGCGCGCCATTTCGAGGGTGAATTACGGCCCTCTTGTTATATCCCCTTATAATACCACACTATGGTCGTACTAAAAGCTAGAACAAGACGTGAGAAGGAGAGAGAGAAGGAAAGAAGGATCTATCTCGTTACGAAACTAATATTTTACACATTTGATTAATTTGCCATTTAGAAATTTTTCATTAACCTTCGTAATTCGAAAAAATACGGCGATAAATCGTTACTTAATGGCGGAAATGAGGAAAAACTTCAACCGAAATTTCTGCATTTTTTTAGTTAACGATCTCCACCAAAAAGTGCGATAAAGTGAAAGAAAAACTTCAACTTCATTTTTACCGTAAATACTTGAGAAGCATTACCCAAAACACATTAAATATAACCACGTGTTAACCATTCAAGACTCCGTGAAATAAAAATGTACAGCCCCTAATTACATTTTAATTTGTTCCCAAGAAGCCCGGAAATTTCTGGTCATAAATATTTTACTCGGTAAAGAAAAAAAAAGAACTTCGAAAAAAAACTAGTCATTAAAGAATAAATATTCTTTCCCTTACATTCTCCGTTATAAAAATACAATGGGATCATAGTTTGTGACCCAGTTTTATTCGTATTTGTACGTCAATCGAGTGTCAAGTTGAATCGACGCAGAAGCGACTGCACGGGAAATTGGCCGATCATTGTCATATATAAATATATCTATACATATATAAATGGTTATCAAATATATTGTTGTATGTATACCACTAACGTCAAGTGGTGGATGGATGAAACTGGGCTTGTACTGCGAAATCGTTTCACATATTCACCAATCAGTGATATCAGTTTCCATCTGTGCACAAAATGATTGGAGGCTTTTTCCTCGTGTCATACCTTATTTACCGCTCGTTCAACTGTCATCGATTTTGATTTTGTTATTTGTTATAAAAATTTATTGGAATTATTTCAAATGTGTCCAGTGAAGATAATGCATCGTTCGTTTTTTTTTTATTAGTTTTTCAGTTTAATTTTGTCAAAGCCAATTTCTCTTGTTATATTAATCCATGAAAATCTGATTGACTTTGAGTGAAGAATTAATGATATTAAATTTATTTCGACAGCTTTTGATTTATTTATACGATTCATACAATTAATAATTGAAGAAAATCCAGATTTCATTGTTAATGCAGTTGTCACGTTTTGAAAAATTATTTGAAATAATCCTTTAGAATTTTCTTTTAAAAAATGATTAAATTTCATTCAGCTTGAAAATGAAAAAAAAAACATCAGGAAAGAATTGAAAAAAAAATGTTGAAAAATTGGGTGCGAACTGTGATTACGAATTGCGATTCTCGTGGGTTTTACGAGCACCTCATGGTACACATTGAGCGCAACGGAGGATTCACCCTACCATTTGGAAATCGAACTCACTGAGGGAACGTGCGGCATACGAACATACCGCATGGAAATAAATAAATGCCGCCGTTCAGAATCGGTGAAGTCTGGAGCGCTGTGCAAAAAAAAAGAAAGAAAAATATGGGAGAAATAGGGGAAAAAAATTAGAGAGACGGAGAAAAGTCCGGGGAGAAAAAGTGGTAGAGGGAGGAGCTGATGGTACTTTTGCACAGGGCCGTAGTCGTGTATTTGAACGTTAGAGTCGACACTCTATGAGCCAACGTTTCGTATTGATTTCGCCCCTGGGCACTGAGTACATAATTGCTGCCATTTTGTGCATCAACCAACGCTTTTTTAAAAACTTTATTTGATCTACTCGAGGTTTTTTCTCCCTTTTCCCTCCTATCCACTACTCGCTTCAATCTGTGGAAGAGTTTTATAAATATTTCTATTGAGGGGAGAGCACAATGTATTTCGAAATCCATTGAAATTGATTTCAGGGTGAAAGAGGAAATTTGTTTTTATTTTTTTTTATTTCTATTTTTTTTTATGAGTATTTGTTATTTTAGGATTTTCCGAAGATAAATAGAGCACCGATTTTTTGGTTTCTTTTCAGAGAAAACTTTGTAAATCCGCGGAGATATTTCTCTATGAATAAACGAAAATGTTCGTTATTTTCTTAAATATCAAAATTTTTATTATTCAAAATTCCACCCGAAATATCCCAAAATAAATAAGGAAAGACAGCTCGTTGACCTATTTCACTTAATTTAATCTGCCATTTGACTTTTAAATAAGGAATACATTGGTTTACATTTGGTGGTTTTTTAGGAGTCAAATTTAAGTGAGAAGATGAATGAAAATGTTCACGATAAAAACATCCGAGGACATTTCTGTTGTAATAACCTCCGAGAAAACTCAATTTCCCTCAGAAATAGCTATTCACATTTTTTTAATATTAAAAATTCATAATTCCTTGAATTTCACGATAATTGACATGTATCACTTGTTGTTTCAAAGATAATCTCATTTGTTCATATAAACCTCATGATTTTCAAAAGAAAATAAAAAAGATTCCACTTATCTCTTTATTCCTCTAAATCGGAAAAAGTTTCAACAACTTGTGGGTGAAATCAGAAAGTGGAAAAGGTAAGAACGTAAGAAGACGGGCTTCGGACTTTGTGGATTGGCGCGAGAGAGAGCGCGGATTCTCCACTCGATTTCTCGTCTCCTCAGTTTGGCTCCGTCACTTATACACCCGCCCTTACTCACTCTCCTTCCTCCCTCTCTTCCCCTCACTTCACATACATCCCCAAACACATACAAGCCCCCGGGGATTTTACTCACGGATACTCGAGGATTAAAAGCCCGCAGGGTTCACTGACTTCTCTCAGATTGTAAAGCTTCCATTAAAGATTCGTTTATTTGTTGATAAATTGGTTGCAAAATAAATTTAGTTTTTTCGTAAAATTTCAATTTGTTTACAAAAGAAATTGGAAAAACATAAATTTATTTTTTCTTTTTTCTCGAGTAATTCCTAATAAAATCAGGAAATTCTTCCTTTCAATTCAATTTCAATTCTTTAAATACTGAAACCTTAAAAAATGTTTAAAATTCATTTTAAAATGGAAATAAACGGAGATGGAAATGAATGTATGCCTTGCAGTATCGATATCGGTGTCCCGTTGAATTTATGGCTGTACGGATAAATAACGCCAACTACTTCTCTCGATTCACGGCCTATCTTTATCGTACGCGCCCTCCATACTTGATTTATATTTCTCAAAAAAGGAGAAAAAATGTAGAAAAAAGAAGAAGCAAAAAAAGTTAAATGAACATAATATAAAAGGCGAAAAAAAATGTTTTGAGATCAATTTTTTCTACCCTCTCATAAATCGACTGCCCAAATAATTTATTTCAGTAATAAATTTGTTTTTTTTTGCTCTTTGCTTGATTTTGCAGAGTGCGCATTTCCAGTGAGATGGGAGGGCACGTGGTTCCAGAGTGGTGTACGACAGCCAATTCTAATATCCAAAAATATATTGTCAAGCAAAGGAAGGTGTTTGAGGAACGAGGGAGACAAGTTTCTTGTTGTAGACGAGTAAGTAAAGTTCTAATTTTCTGATAATTTCTAGATAGAAAAATTCCGAGAATCCCACCTACCCCAGAACAATTCCCGTAACCTTAATAATTTCGAAAAGATGAATTCCACCATAAAATTTTCTTTCGAACTTACCGTTGAAATTACTGCAAGAGCTTGTAAATAGCCATTCCCAATGGAAATCCTCGCTTTCAAATCATGTTATTCTCATGCCCATCCACTGGAATCCGCCCTTTAAAATTGTACCATCCCTCAATTCCATTCACCGTAATGACTTCCAAAATAACATTAAATCAATCTCTATCCTCGAAAACCATTGAACCCTCTCCAAAATTAGCATCGGCAAAAAAACCCATTCACTCTTTTATCCGTGGTTTACCGTGTCCTATTCTCGGATTTGTCATTCAACTGGAGAGAGACGGAGACAGAATAGAAACCGGCATCGATCTGCAAGTAGAGATTGGTTGCAGTGGCAGTGTGCCGCCCAGGGAGAATCAGAAGTTTCCGTAGACGCGAATAGTTTGTCCCGTGTGGCGGCCCTCAAGCGTATTCCACCAGACGGACTGATTAAAAACAGGAATCAAGCATCGGACTAAACCATCCCCACAATTTTTTTTCTCCTTCAAACTCCGTTTTTTCCACCTTTCCTTCTTTGTCTCGAATCTACTCTCTTTTCTATTCCCGGCGAACTCTCTTATTCACCATTTTCTCATTCACCGAAAGAAAAAGAGGAAAAAAATGGAGAAAAAAGACGTGAAAAAGAAATATGTAAGCCTCCTTGCCTTTTCAAACGTCGCTTCGTATCCTCGACACACAGGAATGGCAAAGGAAAAGCCCTCAGGTGCAATCTACTCTATTCCCCTTTTTTTCTATCCCGATTTCTTTTTTTTCTTCAATTTTCACCCACTACTTCATTATTCACGCTTTATATCAATTTAATCATCACAATTATTCAGGGAAAATTATTTTTATGCAGAAAATTTTTAGCAATAAATTTTGAAGAAGAATTTTTCATTTTTTGGGGATTTTTAGTCATCTGTTTAATCAATTTTTTTCTGTTCCAGAAAATCCTGCTACAGATGCGTCGTCATACACGAAAAACATCCGAATGTTTTGCAGTACAAAGAGAGTAAGTTTAATCGATTTTCTATGAACTCCAGTCAATTGCAAAAAAGAAAATGAAGCTTTGTTGATTCTGTTTACAAAGTTCTGTATTCCCAGGGATTCGACTTCTCAATTTCTTCTTTTTTCATATTTATTTTTTGTGAAAAGAACGAGAGAGAGAGAAAGGGATGAAGAATGTCGGACAGGCCGATTGGACAGTCGACGACATTTCCGATTCTGTAAAATCGCTGATGACCCATTTTGCCTCAGTAGTTTCAAAGATGCCCACTGAAAAACGAGTGTTTTCGTGTGGAAATTCGCTTTTTTTTAATTCCTCGAAATTCCCAGTTCCAATTTATAAATAATAATTCTTCACAATTTAAATTATAGTCTGGATTTTTTAAAAATTCATTTTGCAATTGAGACATTAATTTAAGAAAATAATAGAAGAGAGAATTTGCAAAAAGTCGAGGAGAAAAGCTTTGCGAGAAATGAAAATAGCGGGGAAAAAATCATGGTAAATTAAATGTTTGCTTTCACAGTGTTAATTAGCCTCACAGGCCTGTTCCCTCTGACACCAAGGAAAATTGGTACTTTTCACCAAAGAACACGAAGTAATACATCTTTTCCGCTTTAATCGTGTCGCATTGCGGCAAAGCATAATTAAATGCCCATTCGTTCCTGTATCCAAAACTAAATTCGTCCATTTTGTGCATAGAAAGTCGATAATAAAATACCGAAAAAAACGTAAAAAATTCATTCTTTCTATGAATATGAATTTCAACATCAAACGAAAATTTATTCATCAACGATAACTGAAAAAAAATTAATTATCTATGATTAAATTGAAAGAGTTATTTTCCTTTCATCGAGAAATAATGAAAAATTTTATCGCGAAATATTGCAACAAAATCATGAAGAAACATAAAGCTTGATGGCAACTTTAATATCCATTATTTAGAAAAAAAATAAAAGGAAAAAAATGGTAAATAGAGATGATGAAAAATAGGTGGAATAGAGAATGAAAAAAAGATGATAGCGTACGTGGTTATACGGATACAGGTGGAGTGGACCGCACGTATGGCAAGCCGTCAGACCAGTGGACGTTTTCTGCCTCTTGCGAGCTTTCCCCCACTCCTTTTCTTTCTCTCTCCTCTCGCATCTGACACTCGAGGGACTCGAGTGCAATCCAGCTAGCTGCCATCGTATTCCAACGTTTCACCCACCACGCATTTTTCAGCGATTTATCAAAGTCGGGGAAGATTATATCTTTCTGTATTTTTTCCGACTTTTTTTTTCTTATCTTCATTTTTCTGCAATTTTTTTGTATTAAATATTTGGTCAGCGCGGGCATGTTCAACCGGAGAATCTATCAACTCCGTGAAATTTATTTACTCTTTTTTTGAGAGGGAATATGAAGCGCAAAAAAAAATGGCGATTTCATTTGTAAATTCGTTGGGAAGCTTCTCTAAAATATTTTTAAACAAATGGCAAAATTAATAAATAAAATCACTCGTAGTTTAATGGGAAATTAATCAAAATTGATCACATCTCCGGAAAAAATCCATGATTATTAGGAGTACCTTTTTATTTATTGAATAAAACATTTATTTATTAAGAAAAAAGATTCTCCTAATCATCAGGAAATTTTCATGTAAAATCGTGATTGGAATTATTCTATATGCTCGAAAAATTTCAGAATTTCTCCATTATTTTTGACGGAAATATGACCAATTTTTCTCAATTCCCCATTCAACTAGGAGAGAGTGGGGCAAAGTTGAACATCTTTAATCTTATCAATTCTTTGCGTCATTTTATAAACATAATCCATTCGGTTTTATCAATTTTTCATTATTTTTCTAAAGTCGCTCAAAATCTTTGAAATTGCGCGATAATCAATTCCTTTTTTAAATTAAATTCGTCTTACCTTAATTTTTTCAGCATATTGCCACAACAGAAACTCACTGGCATCGTTGTGCTCGTATATAACCGGTGACGCTCTCCTGTACTCGATGTTTCGTGAGGAGGCTACTGCAGTGCCTTGTCCATTTCGTGGCCCGATGACATTCACGTACAATCGTGGCCATGGCACTTGCTCAAGTCCACTGAGCAACGTTGACACATGTACAGACGACAGTAGATTACTCTTCAGGTATCAGGCTTGTCCAGATGTACCTGCTTCAGAGAGTGCAGGTGAGATTAATTTACTGAGAAATACTCTAAAAGTGAAAAAATTTAAGAATTGTGTTGTTATGGAATATCTCAGAATTTACGATAGGTACACTGTTAGAAAAAAATTGAAATTTCATAGACAATCTAATGGTACTTTTCATGAGCGTGAGGTTTAATTTGTGTTGATGGGAGAATGGTCATGAAGATTCAAGTTTTCGATCAAATTCAAGGGAATTCATGATTTTTTTTGTAGAAGTTAAAGCCGAAATTTCATCTCTCACTTGAATTTTCAATGAACATGAATATTTAGAAGCAGAATTAACCAAAATTTCTATTTTTACTGAATTTCCCGTGGTTTAACAGGATTGTCAGGGAACAGTTTGATTGAAATTCGCAAGTAACATTAATTTTTTAGTTAAATTATTCGAAAATCATCGAAAATGAAACGAATTTAGCCATAAATTTCTAGACAATAAAATTGATTTCTTCTAAACGCCGAGAAAATCTTGTTTCGAATACTTTCTTCCATTCCAAGCAATTTTAATTATTTGAAAAATATCAGTTCCAACTAAACTCAAATATGTCCATTTTACCCAATTTTCCTCTTGGATTTTTCATCCAAATTTCCAACAAATCTTTCGATCTCCTTTTTCTTGGCGCAAGAAGAGAAAAGAATTGAAAATCTCATGCAAACGACGAAAAATAGCGACAAATTGCTGAATAAATTTTTTTTCCCCACAAACTTTTGTCATAGTTTTTTTATTGGTTTACTCTATGTTTTATTTTGTTTGTAAAACATATGTAGAGTGTCGAGTTTGCCTTAAACCCGTATATGGTAAAGTTTTCGTGACAGAGTTCGTACATCGTTATAGTGTGCAGTGTTCACTCGAATAACATCGATCCTTTAGAATTCTCTCTTCGATGCTCTCTTTCTCTTCTTCCACAGAATAAGAGAGCAAGAGAAAGAGCAAAGTGGAGCGAAGGGAGAGAGAATAGAGCCCATTTGGAATATTCAAGTTGCCTACAAAGTTTCGTCAACTGTTTACGTACGTGTCGTGATACTAAATTTGTAGCAGCTCAACACTCAAGCTCATTTCGATAGTAAAATTTTCATTGAATAAATTAACTACAAAAGTTTCGTTCTATTTTATTAATTAGTCATTAACGGCTAGAGTATTGTCTAGTTTTATGGGACAATTAATTATTCAATTTTGAGAAGATCAGTGTAATACTTAGTTATTCTGTGAGTTGAATAATTCAAATAAAATTATATTTTCATGAAGAATTGGGGAATCGAGTTTTGAATGATGGCGAGAATTTATAATGACACTCAGTTCATCAAATACTTAGGGAAATTTGGAGAGGAAAAGCCTGTATAATAATTCAGTTGACTCTGAAGCTACAGGGCTTATTCGAAATTGAAAATTATGTATTGAAGAATTAAAAAATATGAGTAAGTCCTCAGGAGTTGGTAGTAAACCGTCTAAAACAGGATGGAAAAACGATATTGGGTGTTAGAAGTGTAAGAGAATTAATTTCCTTTCTTCTCATATTCCGATGTAATTAGATTTTATTATTTGAAAAAATTATGTTGAAACTAAATCCAATTTTCTCCAGAATCAAATAATTATGATACAAAAAGGAAATTATGGAGATTGTATACAACAGGGAAACTCATAAATTAATCGTCATAATTTTTAATTCAATGCGAGAGTTGATTTAGTTTTACCATAATTTCATTAAATGAGATCGAAGAAATACATGTGATAATCAAATTAGTCATCTTAATAATTTGTTTCAATTTGCTCCCATGCGGTATATAAAAAGTTACTTATTTGTGAGCTTACAGAAGAAGATGTATTTATTAATTATTTCAAGTGTGGATTACGATGAATTGATAGAAAAAAGTAGCGGCAAAATTATCTGAACTCTAATGTCTTGTTCCTCCTTTTCTAATCAGACGTGTTAACCGAAAATTATTAATGATTTTCATTAATGATAGTTTATCAACTAATTCGATAAATAACAATCCATGTTGGATTTAAATATTTTGATATGTTTTTTCTCCAATCTTTACTCTATATTGAAGAAAAAAAAATCTTGTTGCAAGAAAATTGACTTCGCTCCATAAATTTTCGATATCCACAGAAATAAAAATTGCGAAGAAAAAGTTTGTTACAAATCCCTTTGTTTACCCCAAGCAAATTTTTTCTTCTGTGTATATGTTTGTTCTCAGATCAATGGGCGCTGGGATTATTTGCATTTAATCACCTAAATTGACTGAACTATGTATGGAGAAGAGGAGATGGTTTCCCCCGCCACAAATCATTACGCTTTTTCGTGATGCACGTTTTGACATTCCCCAATCTCAAGATCTTAGACTATTTTGTCATATATCTCCGAAGATATTCGAGTTAAGAAAATTCATCTAGAGAGCTCTTCAGTAGATAATTGAATTTCCCACAAAAAAGGGTTGAACGTAAATCCTCCTAAACCTGTTCTGTGCCGAGATATCTGCAAATTTCTCTGAATATAATTCTCGAATTTATCACTTCTTACTTCCCCACGAAATTACAAGCCTCCGAAACTCTCTATTTTTGCGATGCCCACATTTCCAACAAATCGCCAAGTGCAAAAAGGGGGTATTTCGTTTCTCACAAGATGTGATTTAGATAGTAAAGCCTTGGGATCCCCGGTCAACGAGCAGAATCGAAAGAAAAGTATCCCGTTAAAAAAAAGAGAGAAAAAGAGAAAGAGAGGAAAAATAAGTGGAGAGGGGCTGAAGCTATCTTCAAAGTCCTCGGACACGATAATTGTCGTGATCGCACTAACGTTTTCTCGATATCGGATCTCTCCACGTCTTTTTACAACCGTCCAACGATTTTTCCACCATTCAACGCCAATTTTTTTTCATCAATTTCTTCTTCGTATTTCTTTTTTCTAGATTACTGTTTTATTTTTTCTTTCATTTTATTTTCAGTGGAGGAACTGGAGTGCCTGGCAACGTGGAAAGAGGGGAGCAGTCGTTATCTAGTTGGTCGTTTGCATCATGGCCATGCGTCAAGCAATGAGGAACGTTATAGATGCTTCGTTTACGAAAGAGCTGGACAAAGTGTTGGTAGTATGGGTAGGGCCGTTCTAGGAATGGCAACCATTGACCATGATGTTGGGTTACCACCACCGGGTGGACCATTACCAGAGGGTACACCAGAAGTTTATCGGGTTGCCCAAAGTGGTGATGCCACCTGCAATGGTCTCTTTAGTCCCATGGAGGGATCACGTACGATGACCTTGACTAAAGGTGAATATTATATTCGTTTTATTATCGTTTGCTGACAGTCGAAGAGACCGTGTATCTTTTTCATCTTTATTTTCTATTATAAAAGGGCGTATATCCGAATAGTTGATGTGAAAAAGGTATTTTCCCGCACATGAGTCCTTTCCGCTATTTAATGAAACAAAATTGAAAAAAAAAGGTTAATAGTAATTCAGGAAATTAAGTGGTTTATTGTTTTTTTTCAACTTCAAAAAAATCACAAAATTTCTCAAAAATAAAATCCTCAACTTTCTTCATAATCCTCAAATTTCTCTTCCGAAAAGTTCCGTGAAACCCACGTGCAATAAAAGAAAATGAAGAGAGGAAATTTTCTAAATTTCGTTATCACAGATTTTATATCTCACTTTTGAACTAAAAACTTTGTTGAAAAAAAAGAACAGAAAAAAAAGAAGCAAACACTTTTTTCCCCTGACACATTGTAGTAGACAAAGTGCAGAAGCGATTTTCTCAAGAGTGTGAATTCCTTGGCGCGATCTTTTGCCCAAAAGATTTTATCGGCAAGAAGCTAGACTTTATCGTATCTGCAGTGAGATGTGGAAAAAAGTAAAGGAAAAAAATACATATAGAATAAGTGAGAAATAAAAAACAAGTGTTCTTTGTCAACAAAAAAAGTTTAGCATCAATGAACCCGGAAAAAAATTACACGTAAGATAGGAAATCGTGATGAATGAATTTGAATGAAAAAAAAAACATGAAATGAAATAAAAGGAATTCTTTTTTGTTGCAACAGCTTCGTCGCCTGGCAAATGTCGGTTTCCAAGTTGGTTAACTGGCCACAGTAGCAGTGGCTTAACTTGGCACACCCTGGATCTCACTAGATCTTACACATTTCATTCGAGAAATGCAAGTTTGCACGTAACGAGGTCAAATTCCAGTAGGTACGACATGGCATTCTTGGATTTCCAGGATATCATTGATGGACAGGAGGAGAGGGACATCAAGATACTTTGTAACAGTATAAAGCAAATGAATCCAACTCAAACTACGACGATGATTGTTGCGCATTTCACCGTTGGGTGGTAAGTAAATTCAAAATTGAGGAGCTTGGGGAGAGAATGTAAATCGGGTGTGAAGCGTCTACTGTCTAATGTTGCCGCCTTGCATTGACAGGCATGGAAAATTTTGGAATTCGTTGCTTTTTCATATTATTCAACTGAATGTGTTGATAAAAAATTAGACGATTGTCATGAAATTTTTCGAGAATAATAAAAAAGTATTCAAGAATCGATTTTCAATTTTTGGTTAGTTTTTCTTTGTTTACATCAGAATTATTAAATAAAAAAGGAGACAGCCCGAGGAGGTATTTGAATTGAATTATCATTTTTAATTAATTAATGCGACGAACAATGTCAAAAAATATTTTTAATAATATTCAC
>JABSMS010011026.1:0-13428 GCA_018902275.1 Aleiodes sp. PSUC_FEM 10030003
TATATATATATATATTTTTTTACGGAGGGAACTTAATTTTCAGGGAGGAGGACCGGGATTACAATATTCATATGATTATTTTTATTCACTATAATTAGATATTCATTATTAATTACGAGATCACAGTGACGCTTTGACGCGCGGGGATCTCAGGCGAGCGGGCTGTAGAAATTTATTTAAATCATTCAAAATACTTGATAATTTTTTTTTCCATCATAATGTCAAAATATATATTAATCTTTGAAAATATTTTCATCCTATGGACGCCAATTGAAAGGGATTGATTCTTTTGTTGATTTTTCTCTCTGAAATATTTCACACAGCCTGCTCCCCATGATCCGCATAGTCACAGTTACAGCTTATGTCCCACCTTCTCCACCTTGACGCTCTTATGAATTTCTCTTTTTTTTTCATTTTTCTTTTTTTTCCATTTAAATATTCTTCATTAGCGAGCTAATTTCGTGCTTTTCGAAAACAACGAAAAATTTTCCGCCTCTCGGCCTGCTCACAAATATTACTTTCTTCCTAACAAATCTCAAAGATTCGTCTCTCAACTTATTTTTTTTTATTTTTACTTTTCTTTTTCATCCAGCGTTCTGCCATCAAATTAACATTACTCTAGTCAATAATATTCATCTCATGCGCAAAATCATTCGGTATATGATCAAATATACCGTTTTGCATTAAAATATATACGGTGTATACATATATATTGATTTTAAGAATATGTATAATATATATGGGTCTGTTTTTTTCCAATATGTATAATTTTATTAATGTTTTTTTTCTGCTTTTACATTCATAATTATTACGCTCTCAATATGGCTGACTACCCACTAAAAATGCTCTACGAATTTTCAATTCTTCTATCATTAGAATGTAAAAACAAAAAGTATATGAACGAAAAAATAAAACAAACAAACAAACAAACCAAGAGAAAAAGGATAAAAATAATCGAATTCGGTTACAAATTATGATCACTATGTTTCGCTAAATAAAAAAAGCAACTATATACATGCGCGTTGAAATATTGTTTTATTACAATAATCATCATTTTACTTTGTTTTGTTTAATAATATTCAGGCCCTGCGAATATCCTCGTTTGGCATGAAAAATTAGTGTCTCTTATATTAAGTAAAAAAAAAAAGAAATTTATCGTTGTATCTAGCATCAAAATAGCATTATGCTGGAACATTGCCACACCACACTATTCCAATAAATGTACACGTCGAGAAAATTTATCTATGAACTATAATCGAGATCATTTGAAATTTCGCTACAACTTCAATTTTAAAAAAGAGAAAAAATAATTAATTATATAAAAATTAATGGCCACACGAAAATATTATCTGCATCATTATCAAATTTTCTCGGCGTTGGGAAAAATGGACAATAAGCGTCGATTTTTATTTCAAATTTGGTGGGACAAATGGCAGTTTAACAAAATTGTACAAACAAATAATGCCGGGGCTCAAAAGACAATTCTTTTCTGCACCTCGGCGGAAAAAAATTGCAGTTTTACGTCATCTAAATAAATACTATTGTTGTCTTCATATACTGGAAATATGCATAAAATGTAAGATACTTATTTCAATAAAAACGCAAAAAAAAAGAATTCAAAAGTAAAAAAATAGAGAGAAGGCAACACATCAGAGTATGTTCACCTTAATGCAGTTTTGGTCATCCACGTCTGGCCTTAACGAGAATTCACGATAAGAAAAAATAAAAAATGAATCAAGGGTCTGAGAAGTTGGGACACAAAATCACAGTTGAGAAGAGAGAACGAATTCAATCTCATCAAAATTAAAAAAAAAATTATATTACTTTATTTTCATATAGTGATTTTCCAATAAAAGAAGTAAATAATAATCACTCTTCTCAATGTTTTTTTCTCCGCCAATATTTTCTCCATTTTCTTTGTTCACTATAAATTAATTGGAACGTAATAATCAGCAATTAGAGAGAAAGACTGGAAAAATTTGAAATGGAAATGAAAGAATAAAAAAAAATCGAAAGAGAAGAAAAAGATAGAATAAAAAGGGATGTCTCCAATAAAGAGAACTATGAGAACATCCCACGCGTGGACGAGGGCGCCACAATAAGAGCTAAGCTACCGGAGATCATTTGAAAACTGTCCACGGGCATCGCAGCGAGCCAATTCATTGCTACGATCCTCGAATTCTATATCAAATTATCTACTTTAATTATTTAAATTCGACTTATTACTGATTTATTACTTTAGTTATCATTTTCATGTTTTTTTTCGCTTTTTTTTTCATTACTTTTAGCTATACACATTCTCTTGTCCACCCTAAAAATCCTCCACTTATCCTTCATAATCTCCCATCTGTCTCACAATTTTTTTTCTCTCATCCTTATTTTTATGTTTTCTTTACTTTTTGGAATACAATCGACTTAATAACTCTGGTATATACAGGCTTCTGCTCGGGATTATTTTGTAGAGCTCCATATAACAATTTTTTTTTCACCATCTCGTTAAAATATTGAAAATTGACATGTGGTATATTTTGCGGTTCTTCTTTTCTCTTCGAATACTTTCATTTTTATTGACAAGAGTGAATTTTTTCAATAATAAAGTGATGAGAATATGTGTTCAACCTGTTTGTATTCCCCGAGCTGCCGAAGAAAACCTTTTTTTTTTTGTTAGAGAATCACAAATTCCTTTTTTTGCCTCTAATAGATTCTAATTTAAAAAATCACACTACTTTAAAGACTCCTCTCCCTTATTTATCCGTAATGAGATCATCATTTGATTATTCGGTTAAGTCCTCTTTGGATCTCGTCCTTAGCTCCCCCGCCCTCTCTCTTTTCTCGATGAATATATAACATAAATTTAATCTCCAATTTTTTGTATTATTTTAATTTTAATTTCTCTCCTGGCATTCCCCCGATCCTCCGCGGCTTATCTTTCTCATCTGGAGAACAATGATTGCGCAAAGTCTCGAGTTGCTTAATTATTTTTTTCAATTTTTTCCTTGTCTTGACTTTTTATTATCATTATTAATATTTTAAAAAAAATTCGTTATCAAGAGGTGCAAACCCGAGAGGAGCACTCGATGCACCTCTCGTTGGCCCTTCCCTCGTTCCCTTCATTTTCGATATAATCGGTCAACTACCTCATTTCCATGATTCAGTCGGGCCATCAGCGCCGCCTGCTTGGGCGTCTAACCCGTCTCTATCGGAGACGGGAAACAAGTCGCCAACCGAGATACAATGCCACTGTCGTCCAGAGAGTCTCTCGAAGTGGGGCTGGAATGAGAAGTGACAAGAGACTGTCTGGTGAGGATGACGTGTTTGAGGCTGGTACAGCTGGGAAACTTGTACCGATACAGGGCAGTCTTGATTTTTCAATTTCAGCGTCCTGAAACATAAAGATGGAGAATTTTTTTTTAATTAAAAACGAAGGCATATGGAAGAAAATGAAGGATATAATACTGTCTTATTATTATTTCATACTAGTTATCTTTTATATTTCGGTAAATGACATCCGTAGGTACGTATTCTTTTACTGAATGTGATGGCCTATAATTAACGAAATCGTTGGGCCATAAATGAAAGGGAAAATAAAAGAATTCATTCACGGATTGGTCTATGGTTGTGTGAACACGAAGAAAGAATCACTCTCCTCACCACCCCATAATTTTCCTCTCGGTCAATTAATTGCGTGGCTATTCTTTGTCTGTCACCATCACAGATTCACGAAAAAATGTACATCCTCACAAGTATTCCTCTTACTTCCGATTTTTCCCATCTTAATCCTCACTCCGAGTAATAATAAACACAAGAAAAAGTCCAATCTACGAAAAAGAGGGCTTTATGGGTGCGAGCAATAATCTCGAGAGTCGAAATGGAACTCTCTCCTCATTTTCTTTCCTTTTCTATTTCTCTTGCGCTGTACGTATTTCTCACCCCTCATATACTACGACTGACGACACTGTGCCCACTCCCCTTACTCATACAAACATTCGCTCGGTTCTACTATATAGATGGAAACGAAAGAAGATTATCGGGCGTGCGAAAAACCGAAGGAGGGAAGAAAAAAAAATAAGAAGAAAAAACAACGTCACATTAAAGAAGAATTATGGGAAGCCACACGCAATATAACACACGCTTCGATTAATACTTGAAATCCTTGTATTTTCTTTTATTTATACACCTTGCACAAGTTATACTTTCTCTCACATAAAAAGAAATAAACAACTCGAGAAAACCTGAACTTTGATCCCAATTTTTTTTTACTTATCCGAATAAAGAAAAGTACGGCTTTATGTCATTTCTGAGAAATATCTAGCAAACAATTCTATAAAATTGGCCAGAAAAGTGATCATAATTGCTGATTGGCAAAGAGTTACTCTTTTACAAATCTGTAATACCTGTGCAATATAGAAATTTTAGATAACATAAAAAAAGCAAACTATAATACAACACAATTGAAGAACAATTTAGGGATTCTTTTTCTCACTTTTCTTTAATGTCTGTGAGTGGATCAGAGAATTCATAATGGACAAGTGCATGCGGCCACGGCCTCGTGCGTTCAACGACATGCCCACTTAACTTTCACGTGCTGAAGCCCATGGGGGATGTGGTAGTTTACATCACTTTACATGCTCACTTGACTCTGGCATGCATAGTATTTTTGTTTATTTATGTAACAATTTGACCATAAATTTTTGCTCTTTTATATTATCTGTTACTTCATATGAATTGTCATTGAGAAAATTTGATAAAAATAGAGAACCAGTGAGAGAACAAAGAACTTACTACGCAGTATATAAAATCTCGATATTTTACATTGGGTATCATGAATCACAAGTTGAAATTTGTATTTTAATGTGTCAGGACTATGAGTGATTCGTAGTCACATATAGAAGGTCGTATTATTCATTGCATGAGAGTACTTCAGTCAATTATTGAACTTGATGAAAAAATATTCCCTCCAAAAATAAACTTTGATTCTAGAAAATGAATTTAATTAATTTCCTAGTAACATTGAGATGATTGTAGGATATGTGTGAATTTTCTTCCGATATTGATAGTATTTATATCCGCAATGATACATATTTGATTGGAAGACCAGGATTGGAAGAAAATGGAGTGGGGAATGAAGCTAAACCAAAGGGGGCCGATACTAGATGTCTTGCCGGGTCAGAGACCCGATATTTATTACACCCATGGGAGAGACAACGGGCTGATAACTAAATTCGCGTTTATGGCCTCGAGTTTACGCTGCCGACCCTCTTGAGATGTATATATGATAACAAGATGAAAGTAATAGAATTGGAGAGAACAATTGTCATGAATATCAATGAAATTCAGTGATTTTTATGTTTTTTTTTAATGTGGAAAGGTCTCTTGAAATAATGATTAATTTGATATTTATATTTCATCAACCATTTCAATGGAAGAAATGACGATACATAATATCCAGTAAATTTCAAGGAATTTTGTTTGCACTTATCAGCCAGTCGTTTTGATGAAATTGAATATACGATACACTAGTCTGAAAATTAATCGTCAGACACCCAGTGGCAATTAATTTCAGACGAAAGTTTCAGCAACACACGCATACATACGCTAAGTAAATGTCCCGCAAAGTATCACATGGGGAGAGCATATTGTGGTAAATTGAAATGTACACCGAAGTACGGTTACGCGAGCCAACGTGAAACCCATAGAGCATAATGGACCACACATTTTCCAGGTACCGTCACCGCAAGTGGTGAGTTTTGGTACGGTTTAGTGAAAAGTTTTCAGCAAAGTTCGTTAGTTTGAGTTCTAGACACGAGTAAACCCAGAGGGGGGAATGTTTCACAGGTCTCTATGAAACTCAGATTATTTCCAGGGAAATTTATACGTAATGTTAATTCTAGAAATATCGCGGAAATTCAACCACATTTCATATGGAAAATTCGAAATAAATCGCATTTTTTTTTTGCTTCCAATTTAATGATTATTCGATTGCTTACCTTAGTCTTTGATGCATGGAAATCATCAGCAATATTTCTCAAATTAGCTCCAACACTCGCCCATTCTCGTTCATTCAATGAATCTCGAATGTGACCACAGCAACCAGTACAAGTAGGATTATTATCGCCATTTCTACTGTTACTTTTCTCCAACACAGAACTCTCAGACGTTAATCTTCGTCTTCGTGGTCTTGGCCTGGGACTTGGTACTGGTACACTGCACTCAGGGAATTGAAATGCAGCATCCCGTGTTGGACTGCTTGGTGCTGAGACCGTTACTTGTGGTTCAGGTGGTGGCAATTGTTCGACTGCTGATAGAACGAGATCGGGTAATGGTAGACGTGAGAGATCGGAATCTATAAGTATCACTGGATGATCACGAATTCCTGGTGCATCATTCGCGCGTCTAGGCAAACGATCTGTAACAGCAAAAGAAAATGTTCTGAATTAATTTATGATCGATTTATCGATTAATGGAAAATAAAAAGAATTGAGTAATGCTTATCGTTTGATAATTTTTTTCCGGAATTTTTTTATTGCCTGAATGTGCAAATATGCATAGAGATAATATGGAAGAGAATACATATTGGGAGATAAGGAAATTCATGATTACACCTTCAATACCTCAGTTTATACATTTATATGGCGGTGCATTTTTACGTAATCTAGTGACATATAATCCAGAGTGATAACCCAGAAGTATCCTCCGATCTATCTTGAAAAATGCATTCTCCCTTGACTCTTGTGTGGATAAAATGCGGAACAAGAATGAAAACACGAAGAGACGCAAAGTATAGAGCAAAAAAAAGAGGGGGAGAAAGTTTTATGCACTCGTAAAGCTGTTGCATATGATGCACTTGTGTATATCTTGGTTTATCGAGTCTAGACGCGGCAAGACAACGAGCCCCTATAGCACACAAGAGTTCTCTCGTTCAAAAGTGGATTGTGGGGTGGTATTCGAAATTGACTACCCACTATATTTGTTCTACAGAGTTTTTTAGATCCTCTTTGTCACGCACGCTCGGGAATTGGATTAATTCAATTTTCGACTTGAATTATCTCAAAATATATACTACAATTTTAAACAATAATGGGAGCAGATGGGGTTTTTTCTTTGTTGTAACAAATTATCATCAAAGAGAAAGAATACAATATCTATTTTTCCTTTTGTTTCAATAATTGATACAATTATGTCACTAATATATTCTATGGCCTTTTGATAAACGGTTTATGATTATCACGAACTATTACAATAATTTCGATGATCGAGCGTGACAACGTCAATTGCTCGAGGGCTTATTGTGTTTCGCGTCATTTTTCTCATGGAACAATATCCTTGACATTTTGCACATCGTCTTCTTTCACTTTATGCAAGAGAAATAAAGGAGAAAAATAAAAATATAATGGCCACCGTATACATATAGTGACATAAGAATCGATTGCAAAAACTTGAAGCATTTTTTGTACTCGCAATTTCATTTTTTTTTTCTCTGTTCCTTTTATTATTGGCACACGTGAGCCCGCATGTGGGGAGTGTACGTGCTTACTTTGCACTTGCATTACGTACAAACCCTTAAAGCTGTTGGGAGCACGTCTGAGTCAACGATACATCACCGTAAATATACTCGCCTTTATTTTGTACAATTTTCTTTTATCCTCTAGTAATTACCTTTCTGTTGAAAAATAATTCGCCCGAAAGAGATGTTTTTTATTAAAACGATTCAATACCTTCAAAGTTAGTCCTTCATACTCATTATGTTTAAATTGCAATACATTCAATGAGATCTTCTTTTGTGCGGCAACGTTATGAAAATTTGCTTTTAAAACTCTTAAATTTCATCCGACACTTCTGTGAGTTTAGCATTTTTTTCTTGGACATTTTTATATGTATATATGACTCGTATGGAGCGCGATGCAGTTTGCTTTTTGCCGCACAAAGAACCTCACTCAAGGCCGCATGAGTGGCGCACGCGCGACGTGCGCACAAGTACGATACGTGTCCCGTTTCGTATCGGGCTAACTTCGCGCTCAAGTTTTACACTGCACACGTGCGTTACTCTCTTACATTACTACTTTCCATCTCCTTTTTTTTCTTTCATCCGCCTTGTATACTCTAGTAACTTTTTTGTTCATTTTTTTTCTTTTGCACTCGCTTTGAGAGTATAGGTGACTCAATTCGTTATGATCTATAGTGGAACAGACGCGTGCCTATCCTCCACCTTGTGACTACAACGTTTACTTAGACAAGAAAGAAGAAAAAATAAATGAAAGAATTTTTATCGCAATACGCTTTTCCGGAACAATGGGACAATACCCGAGAGATAACGAGCTACTGCGTTGGTGGATAAATGCACAGCGGAAGGATGAAATCGTTAATCATAAAATTATTATTATTTATTAAACGCATTTTTTTCTAACCCAATGATGATAATTCATTGATCGAAATTGTTATTTATTGTTTAGAATTATTCTTTGTTATAGGTCCAACCTGCAGAAACGCTTCTATTGAGGTGTTAATCCATAATTGTAACGTAGCAATGAATTGAATTATCTACAGCGACACCAATGAATTATTGTCCACAATTCCTAATAATATTGATAAACAAAAGATGGAGGTAAAAATCTTGAATGAAAAATTACGATGATCTCAATGCAATAATAATTTAGTAGACAGTGAGAAGGCGCAGTGAGTTCGAGAGTATTTTATCGTGGTTATGAAAGAAAAACCTGAAGTCGACGAGAGAGGAATTTTGATAAGAGTATCCTTGTTGAGTAGTGAAAGAGAGTGGAGATAGAACTAACATGGAACTCGAAAAAATTGAAGTGCCGTAGTATATGTAGGCAATTTCACTCTAGTGAGATAAACCACGGTTCTAACACGCAAAGATGGGGGGAGACGCGTGCCAGATTTTTTTAAAACCATTGTTTATAAATCTTTCTTATCATAAAAAGTCTCCGCGCTTAGTAAGACGAGCATATGAATATTTGAGGGGTTCTTCTCTGGGTTTGCCAATGACTACCCGTCTACAATCCCGTTGGTAGCATGACGAATCTCTTCTATATTTCAGAAGCACTAGAGACTCCATTATAGAGGTCACAGAGAAGTAACCCGCCGCTAGACATTGATTTTCCTCAAGAGACGAAATGAGTTCTAAAGAAATGTTCATTAATTTATGGGGAAAAATTATTTGCTCATGTTCTCTGTATAATAAGTTGAATTCGACACGAAGAAATTTGGACTACGTATTTTTATGGCATTTAAATAGTCACTCGCAAAAGAATGACGCTTTCATTGGCAAAGAATAGTTATTACTATTATATTTAATGAAATTTAACCTTGATAGTACGTTGACGCGTGCTGTCGATTTAACCTAAGACGATACCTCCCTCTATCTCCTTTCCTTCGTAGTATAAAATTGTGACCACGGTATGATGCCACGCAGGCCACAAAATTGCAAAAAGTGACCGCAGAATGAGTAAAGTAAGAGAGGTAAAGAAAAGTAACGAAAAAATACTGAAATAAGAAAACCAAGAGAAGAGTTTTCTACAAATGGTTACGCGAGTTTCAACTAAGCCAGTAAAACTGCACAGCTGGTTATATATTTATAAATAGAATCAACTAAAATTCATGATCTGATGCAACAGACTGGTCTGGCTTGGTTATTGACCCATCGTTGAATTTTTACAGAAATTCAAACATCTTTACTGTTGGTACTTTGGTAATTAAGCGTATTCCAATTTCAACGTAATATTATTAATTCTACTGAAATTAATAACATTAGGCAAATTAACTCAGGTAAATTATCAGAAGTGAAATTTGAAAATTCTATGAATCGTTACTATTTATTTTTGTGGAGATAATTCATATTTATCGTTACGTATTCTTGGTCAAATTGAAGAAGGTAAACGAAAATGTTGGAAGAGTCTTTTTTCTTGCACACACTCTTACACCGACGAGAATGGGCGCAGGGTCATGGCCGGACATAGTCTGTTCTTTACCTCCGATTTACCCTCACCCACACGGCATCTGTAACTCATACTCTCTATCCTCTCTCCCTGACTTCTTTTCTCTTTTTCTTTCATCTTTTTAACTCTCCTTTTTTTGCCCTGTTTCTCCTCATCTTTATCCTCTTCCTCTCGTAAAACTACATTTTATTACGATGCGAATGTAAATCATCGTACTTTGCGCCTTTCGTGAATTCAACTAGCACACGTGTGCAACTGCAGGGCACTTTACAAGGGCGTTCATATAAATAAAGGAGTAACACATGGGCAATTTCACATTTATCCCATCATTTTTTTCGAATTATTTTTTTTTGGTAGTACAGTCGACATTAAATAATTTTTCACTAGCCCGGACTGATACAGAGAATATCTCTTGAAAAGATTCATATCTTTTTTTTTCAAACTTGAGATTTTTGTTCGCTTGCATTGGAGGCTCCTTGAGTTACTTGACTATTGAATTCTCTTAATAGTTTATTCTCCATGGAGTTTGAATAAAAAAAATTCATATGGGATGAGTAAATTATTTCGATAATATCTTGTGAAGCACTTTCAAAGGTTGGTTGACATTATGGAGTGGGCCACAGAGAAATTTTCTGAATACATTTCAATTTATTGATGGAATCCAAATTACAGAATGAAAGATGAAATTTTCATTTTTACAATTGGAAATAATTACTGACAAAAATTATTCCTATATATCACTTAATTTCTTACATGGATCTTAATAGATTTATTTCAGAAAAAATACAATTTTTTATAGAAAAATCAATGAATTCGTCATTCTTCACATAAACAAACTCAATGTAGATTAAATGCAAAATATATATGAATTTTATTTTTATGGAAAACATGACAAGGACTTGTAAG
Source organism: Aleiodes sp. PSUC_FEM 10030003 (assembly GCA_018902275.1). NCBI lineage: Eukaryota > Metazoa > Arthropoda > Insecta > Hymenoptera > Braconidae > Aleiodes > Aleiodes sp. PSUC_FEM 10030003. Next base: position 10,860 of record JABSMS010011026.1, read on the forward strand.
TTTTTAACAAAGTTGGGGACAACGCAATGTCACGTGGATAGAAATGTTGAAGGACTCATTTTAAACGTTGAACGATATTCTGATTCAAATCGGAAATTTCCAGTTAGCCGTGATGAATTAATGGTGGATAAATGAATAAATAAACAAATAGGTCATCAATATACGTAAACTGTGATTTATCTATCCTAATTTATTTCAGACAATTCATTTATAATAGAGATATATGATTTCATGAAATTTCTTGAATTCCTAATTATCACTTGAGGAAAATTGCAATAAAAAAAAACTTGAGGAAAATTGTATGAAATAACTCGTTAAATATGGAGAAGAAACGGTAAAAATTCGTGTCTCTGTTCATAATTTGGGACATGTCACAAGTCTCAAAAGGAAGCGAAAAAAAATGAGAGTAAGAATAATACAAACTATAAGCCATAAAATATGGTACTCACGATTACGTGAAGGATGCTGAACACTCCTACTCCGAAGGACCTGTTGCAGAGCTGCGTAAAGATCAAGCATCAGCTGCTCTAACTGTTGGCCCTGGGTTTCGGCCTCGTCCTCGGATGGCAATGCGAATGGAATAGCCATTGTGTTGTTCTCAAATTGTTATCCTCTTGCTGAATTTCGATTCAAAGTTGAATGTTACACTGTAACTGAAGCAACAGAACAGTAACTGAAACAATTGTTCATCGAGAGCTTTGAGCACTAGCACTTTGATGAATTACTCCAAAGTAAATAAAGTTTTTAGTCTTTAGATAATTTTGTCTTCTGTATTTATAAAATAACACCTTTTTCGAAGAGACTCATGAGCACACGGACAATTAGCATTATTCAAAACTAATTGATGCAGCCTATTATGTTAGTGTCACCGAGGCTTAAACACGTGAATGATTTTTAATCCCAAAGAATACACGTGTTTTACCAATATTTTTTATTGTTGTTTATTTACACACGTTTCCTTGTCCACTCGTGAAGGAATTTTATCATCAAGGGAAAATTCGCAAGAAATAATCTACTTGTATTTAATTTTGACGCCGTCTGAAGCGTCTATAGGGTGGATCCTCGAATGGATCAATTTCCATAAGTGTTGATTGTCGCGCGTCCCACGCGAGTGATTCTCAAAATTGAGTGTTTTCAAAAAAACAGAGAAAATATTTTATTCACGTCTCTCGAACAATCACTCGTATGAACCGCAAACAAGTCCTTATTAAACTCTGACAATTCTCTTTCTTGCTTCTCTCGGGTCTGTGAGTACTCTTGAATTGTTGAATCACAAGACGAATCAAATCACGATTGTCACAGGATAATAAAAAGTGTCCGGATTACTTCAATAATAATTGTAAACACACACGTTTAATGAATAAAACAGTGTTATTTACTGTGATAGAATGTCCAAAACCAAAAAAAGTCTGGCGTTGTTTATATAAACGGTACTGACGTTTGAATGCAAAATAAAAACTCGAAGAATGAAGCACGAGATCTCGACTGAGCTGAGCGATTTACAAACGCGTCTACTCTCCTCGAGGTCTGATGTGGCAATGATCCAATGCATTCGGCAAACGTTGCTCCCTGGCGTTGCCACACACACTATTCTACGTTTCCCCCACTCTTCCACACTAGTGTAGAATTTTCGAACGCCACGCTGTACCTAAATAGTAGTGGGGGAGTGAAACATGCGCGCGCACCTCGTGGACCCGATACAACACACAACGCACAAGAGAGCGCGCGCATTTTTTTATTTCTTTCTCTTTTTTTACTTTCTTTTTTTAATTTTTTCCCCCTTCTTTGAGAAGAAGCAGGGGGCAACTGGTAGTGAGTGGGATCGGTGTGCGGATGGTCAACTGGAGGGGAGGAGAAATGGAAAAAGCGGGAGAGAATTAAATAAAAAATACGATGAGGAGGGGAAGAGGTAAAGCGTCGTACATATACACCGATAGTCAGCCCGTTCAAACCAATTCTAGGCCATAAAAAAATGAATAATTTCTGGATTTTTTTTCTCTCGAGTTTTACTCTTTCATGCAATGAAAAAGTGAAGCTTAACGCACGCACGACTCTTGGCGTGGTCACGTAGATTACGATACAGAGGGGAGGAGAAGGGGGTCATCTCTTTCTTCGTTCATTTGAGAGGCTCCAAGAGATATATACTCTGGTATTATACGTGTGCAACATGTAACAACTCTCATATGCATATACTGTGTCAGTCTCTCTCTTTCTCTCTGTCGATTCCCTTTTTCTTTTTCTGTTTCGCGTCAACGTATATGTGTGTGCAGCTAGTTGTATGCATCGGCACGGCGCTCAACTCTTCGGGAGCTACCACTTGCCGCGACTATTGGCCGAGTGTGGCCGAGCGTAACTGCGTAGTTTGTAAAGCCTATGGACCACGAGAAACCGAAGTAAACGAGGGTAGCCGCACCACATTGGAGAACGGATAACAGAACACGTTAGTTTGAAGAGGAAGAAAGAAAATGAGGAGAGCTGTGGCGACTACCGTGTTACGGGCTGTACTCGTTCACAGTTTGAACCCAAACACGGAACACATATATATCTGTATGTATATATATATATATAT
>JABSMS010011037.1:0-13427 GCA_018902275.1 Aleiodes sp. PSUC_FEM 10030003
ATAATTCGTCGTGACCACCATCTGGGATTTTCTTGAGGTCGCTTCATACGATCACCGAGGGATGAATTTTCTACTTCGCCTCTACACCAGCTTACGTAAGCATCAGCATAGGGTCGATGTTTCCCAATCCTCTAATGGCTTGGAGAAGATCCTAAGACTAGCGATAGAGGGAAAAGAAAGATAGGAAGAAGTGAACAGTCTGTAAATGTACTGCAAAGGGTACCGAAAAAAAGCGTTGTTAGAACTGAAAGAAAAGGTGCACCAGTATGAAAACGTTTTTTCACTCAAAAAGCTGAAGAAAAAGAGTCAATAAGAGCTTGAGTAAAGTTTTTGAGGGTTCACAAAAGCGAAGAAAGAAAAGGGCTGAACCTTTGTTCCTCGGTCGACGCGTTCGGTGAACCGAGTCGGCCTCGATTTTCCAGTTGGCAGGACTACGATTCGTGCACCGCCTATAAACACGATCTGATTAGGACGCACCCGATCGGCTCGAATTCGGAATCTGAATTTCAGATTCGATCACCTATACGATCCACCCTACCGTGCCAAAACGGAGAAGAGGAAGCCATACTGAAGGACGAAGGAGAGTGAACAAAGAGAACGATACAGTCAGAGGTTTGTGTTCGGGATGGGGCTTAAACCCGCCGTCACTGCACCTACATAACGTCAATACTATGTTATCTCAACTGTACTGAGATTTTAACAAGTGAACGGGGGAACTCCGCTTTAAGTTTGTTATATTTCAATACCTACGAAATACAGGACACACCTCATTGAACTCCATCACGTACACTCGAATACCAATTAGCATAGTTTCAAATGCGCCTAACTGTGCACAATCTACAGTTTCCTAGACGCTGCTTCAAAGTGAATATATATCTAGACTTTGAATGGAGCGAGTACTGCATCATTCTGTATTGAGTAATAGCAGGGAGCATCTTCGTGCATTTCATTGCGTACTGCCCTCTATTGTGATTAAATCTCCACACTGTTTCGTGACATCACTTTTTGGGCTTCATATCGGTTATTAAATGAATTTCTGGTGAAAATGGAGAGAAGGCCCACACAATGTGTAAGTTTTTTAACTCGTGTTCAGCCCAGTCTTTACACAGAGAGATAAAAATTACGAATTTTACAGAGATATTCTGAGAAAAATTACCATGCAGCAGGATAATCCTGTAGTGTGATCATAATAAGTAAAAAAATTAATGTAAACTCGATTATTCATTATATTGATATTATAATTTATCGTTTGGGATGATACAAAATTTGACTAGCTCAGGAATCAATATCTCGCCAACAAAAATTATCATTCTAGCACTGTAAAATTTTATCTCTAAACATTTTTTCAGTGAAAACAGAATGTTACTTGATTATTGTACGGAACCGTAATTTTTACTATTTTTTTTCTGTGTGTATGAAACTTATATCATTATTGAAATATTTAGGATATCAAGTGACTGAAAGAATGGTATAATTCAATTTGGGAAAATCGATAGAATATAATGGATTATTTCTATAATATGATTAAAAAATCAGTAACATGTTTAAGGGTTTAGAAAGCTATAATAGAGAGAAATGATTTAAAAAAATTGGTTCAATGGGAAATGGCTAAGAATTCATCATATTTCATATATTATATAATTCACATATTATTTAAAAAACAACATTGCTGAAGTCCTTGAATATCCTTAAACTTCAGTTGAACATCATTTTCTTTGTTAATCATTTAATTAACATGGATTTTAATTGAAAGAGTGTGATAACTATGCGGTAAATATTTCAGCTATTGATCCAGTTATTGCAGAAGGATTGTTGTATACTTGTTGAGTTAGTGACAGGTCAGAGGAGACGCCGGGTACTCCAACTTTCTGGAAACGCTGCAAGTGGACAAACGAATTCTCGAGAGCGTACTAGGGCACTGATTAGCTCACTGTTTCCCACGGCACGTTCCTCGGAGAGGGTTATACGACAATCCAGATAATTTAGAACGGGTCTTACGTGAAGGAAAATGCTTTAGTATTGAGGCAACTTTTGATATTTTCGGTCACTCACATTTACGGTGTAAGACGAAGTACTTGATTGGCAAATAGAAGTTGTTTGCTTACCGGTCTTCGGAGATGGGTCTTCGTCGGAAGGTTTTTATTTTATTGAGGGCACCGTGATTTCATCGTGGAATTCGGGAAAAAGGGTTCTTCATGGCGCAAAAAAAGTGACATATGCGTTAACAATAATCCGCGATAGTTGGTCGACATATTGTAAAAGGGAAAATGCTTGGGAACAACGAATTTTTTAAAGTAATTTCAACAGAGCAATCGTTTTTTTTCAGGCATGAGGGTGGTTTGTTACTGACTGCTCCGACAGGTATCTAGTTAAAAAAGAAGGGCATAGCTATGCCATGTCATTAAAACGATGAGATCTCTTCAAACTTCATTCATATACGTATCATATAAAATGAAAAGTTCTGTATTAATAAGTTGAAGTGATTTAAGCAAAATGATAGTATACAATTACCGTGCGAAATCTTTTTCGATGAAAAAAGTCATTTCGACGGAAGGAAGTTTTCGGATTTTTGAAACTCGCAAAATTCTACTGGTTATCCGGGGAAATTTCAGCTCAAAATTGCTTCAATCCAATTCATCTCGGATTAATAATTATCGAGACGATAGAGAAATGAAGGATTCGAGAAAAAAAATGCTTCGTGAATAACTTGTTTAAAGTTTCTTTTAAACACAATTTACCTAACTCGCATAACGATTACACTGTTAACAAATTTAGTCAACAAGTGTTTCCCATTGAAATTTCAGAGAACCCGTTATTGAAAATACAAGTTTTCCATTGATTTTCATATAATTCCATCAGAAAATCAATGAAAGTTGTGAATTTCAGTTGTTAATCAAGGAAAATTCAGGGAAAAATAACAAAATTTGATTAATTTTGGTTCTCAATATTCATGTTCAATGGAAAATTCAAATAACTGATGAAATCTTCGTTTTATTTCTATTTGAGACTCATGAATCTTCTTGAATTTCACCTAAAACTTGAAATTTCATGACCATCTTTCTATGAAAATAACTTAAATGTCACGCTCATGAAAATTATCATCAAATTGTCCATGAAATTCCAATTTTTTTTCCAAAAAAAGAATTCGAACTTTGTTATAAAGATTTTATAAAGTGTTTTCGTGTGCAAAGGCCTGTTTCTACGCTATAATAAATCATTATAAACTTGTGAATATTGTCACCTTATTGTATTTACGTTGCTAAAAATCTTAAAACTGTAAAAAAAATGTTTCTGAATAAGTCAAGAACTATCGGTTCACCCTAGGAGGGAGAAGAAAAACGACCATTAATGACCCGTTATGGATGCCGACATTCGCGATAATGGCACGCAATATTGGACCAATATTGGCGTTATATCGGGTGACAATATTGATCACGGATATTGGCCCGATTATTGGCCATGTTTCCCATATTGGGTAATCCCGCATGAGCAGTGAGGATTGTATTACATGATTTTCCACCTCAAATTTTCCCGAACCTTAAAAATTTCCAAGTTCCATCAATTTCATCACCCCAGAAGACGATTCCCAAATGATCAATCAAATTACGAATAAAAAGTGTACGAGTAAGATAATAAAATAGAATAAGATCAAAGACCGAAATTATCATAAAGGAACTAACCACATAAATTTCGCGTGGCGAACAGTTTCCTTGTCTCTTTGGTCCGAGAACTTGAATTTACTTAGTATGACTGTATTTATCCATTTATGGAGTTGGTCTTTCACGTGATCGAAATTCAAAATTTATTCTGTACTATCGCGTTGCGACTACTACTTGAAGTGGTTAAATCATCGACTAACTTGGAACATCTATTAAACTATCTTTAGTAGATTACATTAGATATTCGATGAACTTTCCAGTCTTGGGAATGAGCTTTGAATGCATTGAAACCTCGGAAAATTTATCGGTTATGGATAATAGAGAGAGTACAAAATATATTAGTTATATAGCGTTATTGTACTTCTCATATAAAATGAACCGTATAATAAAATAGGACTGAGAACATGCGTAGGGCAAGTTGAGCCCCAGAATAAGTTACTACATTGGAGAAACACTATTTGCACAAGAAGCGGTAAACTCGAAACTCTTGGCCTGGAAGTTTCCCTTCGCGAAGAGGGTAAGGGAAACGAACTTGCAAGTTGTAAAATCAAGCAACGTAGTGTGTTCCTCATATCGAAATCTTCACTAGCTTCAGACATTGCATGACTATGTACTGTGGAATGGCATTTTATCCGTGTGAAAATAACTATGGCTCTCGACATTTATGTTTCATTCCGAAGTTTTCTCGTGTGAAAACATAGGATTATTGTGTCTTCAATTTATTATGAATTGATAATTCAACGTTTTACCGATAAAAACTGCAGTTAATGGAGAAAAAAGTGAGAATCAGTGTGTGAATAATTCGTAATTGATTTGAAAAAGTATTATTATCTGACCTTTTTTCACGTCACTGGAGCCTGTCCAATTATCGCCAATTGCTTTGACGTAGAAAAAAATTCAATAGAATTATGAAAATTAACTGTCACGGAGGAAAATGAGTAAGACTGATTTATTTTAAATCGTCTGTCTTAATATACACTTTTCTTAACCGACGTAAAATTCTCGTAACACCGTAGCCCCAGAGGTAAAATGGCGTAAATGCCATTTTTCTCGATTTTTAAGGAAATAACATAAGACCGCAATTTTCGTTCCGTTTAATCGATTGTTTTATATTTTTCTTGTGATTTCTAGCACTTTTTTCCAGCAACAAAATGGGCGTATGTCCGAATTATTGCACTTTTCGTTCTCATTCTCTTTCAATTTTGTATATACGCCCTTTTGCTTTTAATCATTTCTTTAATTATATATTTCGTACGTAAAATTTCATGAATTGTCCTTCTTTTATCATCCATGGGGGTCTAACAGGGTTTTAATAGTTCAAAGTAAGAAAATTTTAAGATTTAAATGAAATAGCCATTTTTTTTTATATTTTCATTTCTTCATTAAATAATTAAATCGAATGGAATGATGAAAGAGAAAATGTGATCGTAGAAAAGAAAAAAAACATTACCAAAGTATTGTTTTCCTCAACTTTCTTTTTTCTCTGTGTTCCATCATTTTTTATGGCTTTATTCCTATGCTTTTTTAAATAAATAAATCTATTTGCACATTTCGAAAAGTTCACGTGATTTGGAGATTTGTGAGAGATAATTGAATCAGTTTTTGTTAAATACATCATGAAAAAATTTCTGCAGTGTATTTCCGACATACATAATGTTGGATTTTTTGGAACTTACGTTCTTTTGCTTCCACAGTGACGCTATCTTAAGAATAATTTCTCATTTCTACTATATTGTTGGTTTCACATGCATCAATGACTACTGTCTCAGCAGAAACTAATTATTTCGTGTGCGATAAAAAGAAGATTTTATCTCTAAATATTTTCAGAACAAAAGTAACATTTATGAAATTAAGAGAAACTAATCCGGATGATTCCCAGCTCGCAGGATAAATCCCTCCAACTGCACAATTTCCTGACGAAATTAACTAATTAATGACAAAATCACAGTTGAATATAAAGAAACTTCTCACGAATACGAAAAAAAAGAAAAACAATGTCATTGACTAAAAATTAGAGTTATTGCAAAATTTTCAATGTAAGAATAACAAAGTATGGAATAAACTACACATAAAATCACAAATACGTGACAATATAGAGGCTGACATCCCCTGTAAATTCCCGAAGAGCTGGTATATGTTGTGCAAACGAACGTATGCTTGTTTGAACATTTTATCCGGTGGATATGATTCATCGGGCGATATCACGAGCAGCCGTGGCGCAGACCGAGGTCAGCGTATTCCCACGCGGGGAATTTGAAGCACCGCCTTTTATTCGAATACTACCCGAAGTCCATTGTTCATCCTAGGGAGCGTTAGTAACAATCTATAATATACCTTTCGCTGGTTGAATGTTAAAATATCGATGGAAAAAAATGGAATATCACGAGTACCAAGTGAAAAGTGAGCAACCAAGCAGAGTGACAGTAACTATTTGCATCGGAGGGAATTTCAGAAAAAAAGCGGATCCATTTTTTTCATTTTTCACTATTGATTTTTTTTTCTTTCAATTAATTTCAGTACGAGCCCTTGCATCGAATGGTAAAAGAGTATTTGAATACTCGACATTTAGAATCAACATTTTATTTATATAAAATTCTTTGCATTGAAATTCGTGTAACTATGGGAAGCAGAGTTTATTTCATTGGATTGTGTCAATGAGAAAAGTCACTTAGAGTTGGCAAGTTCTCACAATATATTTTTTGATGGTGAATGCTCGTAATAAGGTGGAAGCAATGAAGTTTCCTCATTTTCTTAAGCTTCATTAGTTCCTGCAGGTATAAAAAATTTGGAGTATTTTACACAATTACTTTCAAAGTTTAATTAAACTTTCTTGCGGGAAAAAAAATTAGAAGATTAAATATCAAAGTTAATCGGATCATTTTAATTTTGATGAAGGGCCAAAGAATTCGATGCAAAAGGGAACAAAGAGGAGAAATGCCACTGTATACATAACACTTCAGATATTTCACATAATCCAGATTCCAGTAACACCGATTGAATGCACTCGACACACTTTACTCTTCAATTCATCCTTCTAAAGTTAGCAAACACCAATACACATTCACTAGAGGTATGCAAGCATATAAGTGTTCCTGATGCTACGCAAAGTTTTACCGAGCAACTAAACGAAACCAACAAAGCTATAAAGCAGTTTGTCAAGATTGCTTTATGTTATCCTGAGCTGACAGCGAGAATACTGCAATATCAAACAGCAAATTGGAGGGATAAAAAATCTGTCACGTGAAATTTAACATTGAATTCAATGACAATCAAATGTCAGAGCGGTAACAATGATAAACCTCCTGGACTTTTCTCGTTTGGAGAAATGGGATTATGAGAAAAGCGGAAAAAATGACTGCAATACAAATTTTTATTGGAAAAAGTTGGAGAGAATTAAAAGTGATGGCCATCACTCTGAAACAATTATTTGTGTAAAACGTGAATTTCACGTGGAATATAATGTAAAATGCAGAGAGATGAAATTATTCGGAAATGACAAGCATTTCGTTGCTCGTAAAATAGGATTTTAACAACAGTTGGTTGTACAGTATTCCATTACTTGGTTAGTGAAGTTAATAAAATTGTTTGAAAAATGTTAAAATATTGACGTTGATGGAGCGGTTAAACGTTGAAAGCTTTCTTTGTTTCGGAATGAATGTTTGGCAAGCGTGTAATTTTTTAATTTTTAGTTCAAACCAGAAAATTGCTTCAAATGGACTAAAACGTGACCAATAATAATAATAAAAAAAATATCTACAATAGATGAGCTGCTTTAAAGGGTTCTTTCGTTTCATATCGTAGCGTTAGGAACAAAATGGCGGAACAAAAATGCTACATTCCAGAGTGAAAGAGGCGTATCTCCCAAATGTTTGCTAAAATGTTTTCTTACGATGTCCTTGATCTTTTATGGTCCGATAAAAATTGAACTAACAAAGTGGTGTAACTACCAATTTTAGAGTGAAAGAAGCGTAGCGTCTTTCTCAAGAAAATAATAGTAAAAAAATGAAAATAATAGTAATAATAGTGATAATAAAGAAAATGAAGTAATAATAGTCACAATTATTTGATCGAATTTTAATCTCTTCAATTCTCCTGACGTCTTTTTTTTTGGTAATCCAGAAGAACCGCGCTCATGTACGTGATCTTCTTTTCTTGTCGCGAGTCTCTTTCTCGATCAATATTCATAACTATATGTTTTCCCCTGTTTTTTCCCCACAACTATTGAGGGGAATGCTGAGGAAAGTCGATTAAATCGAAAAAAAAAGAATAGACTCCAGTTTTTGTTCGCAAAAAGAAATAGCACTCACACTTTTTGCTTTTGAGGCGACGATGTGCTGTGGAGATGAATGAAGCGGGTGATGGAATTCCTGACAAAAATTCGTTTTTCTCTCAGTGTAGCGTGCACTGAGAGAACAAGTGCATGACTCAAGGAATTTTGCCCCCGATTACGGCTGGAGGCATATACTACTGATTGTGGATTTCTATTCATTCTAAAAACCACCACATGCTCTCGATTGGCGCAGGAAATGTTTACAATGAGGTCTGAATGATCTGTATCTGGAACAAAGTTAATACATGAAAACTGGAAAAATCCCCGATTTGATTTCGATGCAACAGATATATCCTGAATTGCAATCAAATTGCAATTATTTGATGTTGAAGTTTAACTTTTCTGAATCGTCTATATTTCAGTTGCAATCGAAATCGATGAATCCATAGTAAAGCTTCTAAACTTTTGAATGCCATAGGAAAAATTCACCCCGTTCGATTCCTCTTTTTTTCTCTCTTTTGGTTCATCAATCACTCGATTTCCATTCACTTCCATTCGCTTTTAATCAATCCACGGTTTTTTCAATCAAGGAAGCTCAGCTTCGACAATCAAATTTCATTTTCACTCTACGCATTGCCAGTATTTATACGGGTTTAAATTTCTGATTGCTCAACTTAGCGATACTATAAACCAACTGGAGCTTTTTTTATTGCAAATAAGGTCGATTTAATTTTTGATTCCTTTAGTTTGAATTTGCAAGGGATTTGGGTTTACGGGATTCTGAGTTTGAGGATTGCGGTGTAAAAGTTGAAATGTTTATAAATTCTACTTCAGCGGTTGAACTTCAGTCAATCCTCATTGTTACAATGGCTTTTTGAAAGAGTAGAACTTTGCAACAATATTCACTTGAAACTAGACCACTTGGTGGTATCCATTCCCTGAAAATGCTATACGGAAAGTGCAATGAAAAGTAAGAAGTGTAGACAGCTTAGAGGTGGTTCATGAAGCGTGCATCTTCGTGGGTTTTCTATTGTAAGCTCAAAAGATATGCAATCATAGAAGAATAGAGAATACTTATTACAGAGAACGAGAATCAAAATTTCTTCCAGTGGATCGAAATATTCATCGCAAGCAATGCACGTCTCGCCTGAAGCTCAACCCTAGATTGGTCACCCTATAAGCGCTGCACCGCGTTCTCCCTTATTTCACTTTCTAAAAATTAAAAACACACGGGAAAATTATCAAAAAATTCGAATTTGTTAATTAGCGCATTTAAAAACTTGTAAGAATTTCTAAATTTTGATGATTGCCGAATTAATCCAGAAAAAGAGAATTATTGACAAAGGGGACATGAAAAAGCGGTACTCTTCTCGTTAGGTAATCAAAATCGTTGAGGGCTTTCGTCAAGCAACCAACATTGCAGGGAAAGCCTCGTCAGGTGACTAAACTCGTTGGGTTGCCTTTGGTGACCAATCTAGGGTTAAACTTCCAGCACTGAACTTGTAACCCCTCTGGGAAAATATCTGGTTCCTAATATATTAGACTCTGGTTAGTTGCAATTTCGTTGGTTGCCAATATTGACTTTAGCAAAACATAAACCTTGATGAGAAACGTTGCAAAAAATTCAACTTAGAGAAACTTTTCAATTTTTTTTGAAAAAGTATCGATAACAATAGGGGGCCCAATTCAATTTCAAATCCTATTCAATCATTTCCTATTCAATTCTGGGAATAGATGGCGGATTAGGCGCAAGAATGGGAAGGGGGCATCAGTTAAGGTGTTTCTGTCGGTATTTCTAATCTACAGAGAAATTGATGAAAATTTAACGTTGATTTGCAGATTTGTTCAAAAGTTATGAATTTTTTTAATTTACAGATTTAACGTGCGATCTTATGGGCACGTTAAACAAATTGCAACAAAAATTGAAAATTTACATAGAAGTCGATGATTTTTTTTGTATCTGCAGATAAGTGCAAAATGAAGCCATAATAAAATTTTCAAACGGGTTTACAGTCAAAAGTTTATTTATCAAATAAACAATAGTTGAAATTATTTATAACAATGAAATTTGTTGTAAGTTGGCACCAATAACGGCCCAATAATGGCCGTTTCTCTATTCTCTCCTAGGGAATGATGGAAATGATCCTGCTGGTGATCCTACGGAAGTTCCTCCACAATTTTCGTTTCAAAAACTGTTTTTAGATGTTCGGTTCGCTTTCTTTATCAATTTTTCCAGTAATCACGTTCACTGTTATGACACAAGTTTAAATTTCAAGCTATGATGGACATTCAACCATGAAGCTAGCGCGTCTACCCTCACTCATATACTGGGCGGCGACGAAATCGTAACCACATGAATTTTTTTTCTGATATGAAATGAAAATTTCCAATGAAATGATTGGTGACTGAGAACAATGAGGGATCGATGGGAATAATTCTCAGAGAATTAACAGAACGTCATTATCCGGCTTTAGGTAAATCAGGCCGGGAGGAGATGGTAACTAGATACACCACCAACTTCAACCCTCGTTCGCAGACTATTCCATGATATCGGCTCTGGAATCCCTTCCTCTCCATCCAAGCCAATTAATTGCTACCATAGTAATATAAATTAGAGTAAAGTACTTTGAATTTTACCCGGCGCTAAGTTATCGCATTTCCACTTCGTGATTTACATAATCTTATTTTCCTTGAATTATCATTCGATTAATACGAATAAAAATAAAACTATACTGATTGATTAAATTAACGCTTGTTCTGGCACGAAATCATTGGGAATCCAAAGTCACTGGATGTATTTACTAGATGTTGACACGACCACTCAGGATTCCCAGGGAATTCGTCGAGCGCAAGTTGATTGGATTGGTGAGAAGGTAAGCCGATTGCTGTCACCAGTCATGCCAGGAAGCTGATGGAAAGGATGGAGGATGAAAGCTGTGGAAAATTAAAATTTCTTCTGCTCCAGTCAATCAATACATTTTTTTTTGTTCTTTTTTTAAATTCTTTATCTATTCGATAACGATTTTTCATTAGGATTCTTTTTTTGTGCCATTCACGGAATTCGAGGAAATATCAATATTAAGCGAGATTATTCGTGTTCGGGAAGCTTAGAGGAAGCGCAATTGACAGGAGACAACACAGACGTTGATGTTATTGCATTATCAATAGTGACTAGGTTGTGCTGATGACCCTTTCGATTCCTTCCATTATATTGAATTTTCTCCGCTAATCGACATTGACTTTTGTTGATTACTACAATATTCTTTCGAAGCAAGATTTCTTATTCTCTTTCCTTTTCATTTTTAATGCCACAATCGCAAGCTACATAGCTTTTCACAAGAAGAACAACCATCGTCATTTCAATCAGATAATGGCAGTTGTAGATTTCTGTGGATTGATAAAGTTCCGGATTAATTCAATCTTTCTCCCACTGCGTTTTCTATGTACCCAGGGATGATAATAAAATTGGAAATTCTTCTTTTTCCAATCAGTTTGAATAGCCAATTGCATCGGTGACGAAGAAGGAAAGCCAAGATTTGCCTGATTCATATATAATATATTCTTCTCCAATGGAATCCGCGGGTAAAACAATCTGTATTCATTTGGAGAATATTTCTGAAGCATCGAAGAGAATATCATTAAATCTTCCACGAAAATGATCAAAACCTAGCTATCCCACCCTTTACTCAAGTCAAAAAGAATTTTCGTCATGAAAATTGTGAATGTCGGCACACGCTAACACTTCTGGCCACTTTTAAATTATTCCCACATGAGAATTATGACCTTCAAAGTTGATTATGTTACAAATATTGTGATTAATCTCATTGAAATTTCACTAGGAATCCCGAGATATTAGAAACAAGGAATTGCTGGAATCAAAAGTAAACCATGGGATGAAAAGTCGACTTTTCCCCTCCAATTCTTCAGCAATTCTTCGTAAGAAAGTATAATACTTCTAAAAGCTCCAAGGCCGTCTCAAGCGATCCCTCTAAATTCTCCAAATTTTTTGATCATCAAAATAATGAATAAAAGCGCAAAATACTAAAAAGGGCCTAACGAAGGATTAACTAACCAGCTACCTTACATTTTCAATTTCCGTTATACGTCTGAGAGAAGCTCTTGAGCCAAAGAAGCGCCCCAGAATATCTCACTCACAACGATTCTCTCTAGTTCATAACAATAGAATCATCTGGAGTATTACCACAAGGAAGAGAACCAAACTAAAAAAATTCTGAAATGTTCTCGTGTATATACCCTGAAGCAACTGAGAGCAGCCAAGTGAGCACAACTACACACCGCTACCTCCCATGCAGTAACTCAAAATTTACGAAATACAAGTTGGTTTGTGTGTAGACCGAAAAAACGAACACCCCTAGAAACACTGAGAATAACACAAACAGACACAATTACTGCTATCTCTTCCGTAGTTTAAAATTTTGAAAATGGTTTGCGGTATGCAACATGTGCAAAGACACAGAACCATCAGAATATACTCAGTAATAACGATGTCTAACATTCTTTAATTTTTGCATTCGCATGGAAGCATTGCATTGTTGAATTTAGATTTAAAAATTTACATCCGCTATTCATTTGCAACGAAAACTTTAATGTTTTTATTCAATAAAATGGTGATACCTAAATAATGAAGAAGGAACTTTTGTCGACTTCATCTATATTGAGGTAATAAATGCTATCAATGCTAATATAAGTTCCGTATAGGATTGGATTCACTGGAAATTAATTATATTGATTCTTGATTGAGCTTGGTGGTTTTAATGGATCTCTCTTTCGTGTAATGAGATCTGAGATTAGAATCTAGTTACGACTCTTCATGTTCATTGCTCATTTAATATTTTGTAATATGTGTTCTCCCCCATTTAGTGACAGCCTCACTTTCAATTATCCCTATCAATATCATCCCTTGATACCAATTAATGCCATCCCACATTTTATGAATATTGCTTGCCCTAAAAAGAATCCTCATAGAGCAAAATGTTTCAGAATTCTTCATTAAAGGCTGGAAATACTCATTTCCCATTCGAAATAAATTTAAACTCTGCACGAAAGATGAAATTAACTGAGTGTCAAAGGTGAGATCATCCGAGCTTCAATTGTCGTGATGAATTAAATATTTCAGAAGCTCATCGACTCTTTTATCGCTTCCTTTTAGAAACCTGAAGATTTTCAAACTCTTCTTCAGAGAACCGATATTTATGAATGATATATGAAATAACAAATGTATATATATATTTGAGTAATGAAATTACCTGAAATTTTTCGCTCAATTCAACTAAATGTCTCCGCTACTACTAATTGATCTCATGGCACTAACTGAGACTTTCCTTAAAGGGGATTGCGAAAGGAACAGTTCAAGACGTTGAACTTTAAGTATAAATGACAAAGTATTTAATTTAATTGAAGTAGTACCCGTATGGAAATAAATATATTTTCAAAAATATAAAAAATTTATATTTCTTTGAAAATATATAAAATGTATA
>JABSMS010011048.1:0-13424 GCA_018902275.1 Aleiodes sp. PSUC_FEM 10030003
TGATAATATATCAATATATTATAATAATTGTATGTAATCAATTTATATAATGACTGGAAGAGTCAATTCCGAATATTCTGTTGTTTCATTTACCGTCAATTAAATTTGGATATGAGATTCTAATTGAAATTTTCGATATAGCAAATGATATGTAAATGGAAGAATAAACAATTTTTATATTCTTATATTTAAGTCATGCCCGAATGAAAAACTATATATTGCAAAACATATAATGATGATACATGGTCAATTTGAAACGATACCTGCTGACGAAAATATCTATATATGTTTAACGATATATGATCATTCATATTCACGTAATACATCCTTATATGTATCTATGCAATATAAAATATTTATGCTGTCAGTATTATCCCAATATCATAGATACAGAGAATATCATTTCGTACGGTTCAAAAGCCCATTATATGCCATATAAAATTAATATCTCGTTTTCTTCGCCATTTGTCGGTTATTTTTGTCTAAATTTCTCTTATTATTGATTTGTATGATATATATCATATCGTTGCCCTAGAGTCAAAAGGGCGTAAGTGTCATTTTTTTTAAAAATCGACAAAAATTAAATCCACACTCATTTTTTCACAAGAATACTAGCTTACGTCCTTTTATTATTCGGCAAAAAAAATGGGACTTACGCCCTTCTGATTCTACGGTGACGATATATGACTGATATACATTTCTCGATGAGAGTTATCAGGTATGCGTTAGGTCATCTTGTATTTCGATACGATCTATCTTCGCCCAAATCGATGAAAATAATATGAAGGAAGTTCAAGGGATTGAATATTCATAATTTACCATCTCGCTTCTGAGTCCATAACAAATTTTACAAACATCTCTCATATTGAATTCACGATTTTCCATCAGCGATTCACCAGACAGTAGTATATAATTGCCAACCTATTCCAGGCACGCAATGCGGATGTTGGAGAAGGTGAAGAAAAGGTTTTTCATAGGACCTTCCTACTTATACACGTGAACGTGCTCCACAGGAGAACTAAGAGTATCAAGATGGGTGAGTGAATTTTCTCGTAGGTGCTTCCAGAGACTCTGTGTTAGTGTGGGGCTCACAAAGTGGGAGTGCCCAAGATGGCGCCACACGTGAGACGTGAGTGGGGTGGAAGCTGAGGAGAGTGGGAAGAGAAAAAATAGATAAATGACATGTCCAGGTGACTGTATCCAACTACATGTACCTGTGAGGTCATACACCGCGGTAGTTGTAGGATAGTGGAACTCAGAGATGAGGAAAGGATCATTAATAATGAAGATACACTTCTTCGTTCTGTGGGTGGCTCATTTTCTGAAATCGGTAGTACTAGGGAATCAGGTCGGGTGATCAAAATGTTTCGGAGATGTCGTCGTAGAATCAAAACGGCGTAAGTGCCACTTTTTCTTGCTGAATAATGAAAGGGCGTAAGTTAGTATTCTTATGGAAAAATGAGTGTAGATGCAATTTTCGTAGATTTTCAAAAAATGGCACTTACGCCCTTTTGCATCCTTGCTCAAATCATGTTAAATAATCGGATTTACTCCATTGAGAATCACACACAATAACAAGAACTGACCTCTTCATATTCTGATGAACATCAAACATTCAATTTCAGACCTACGACTCTCGTCCTCCGTCTAGTTTCCACCAGATGACAAGGAAAAAAAGTATCAGAGGAAAGCGTCATATACCCGACTAACGTGACACTCAAGTGGATGATGAGTCTACCAGACCGGAAGACAACTCCAAGAACTTTGAGAAACGAAAGAATGAAAAGAAAAATAAGTGGAGAGGTGGTGGTGCTGAAGGGGTTGGAAAGCCCAAGTCAGAAGGATACTGGCCGTCGAGACAGAGAAGAATTATCCCAAAGGGCTCCGCCAGAGGTTTACAAGTGAAGCTGGGTGCTCCATGAATCACGAATCTTCGGTGTTCTCAGTGTTATGAACTATTGGAAGACACATTAGTGCAAACCTGGTGGGCCAATAACTTTCAGGAGGTGAAGGGAGAGAGGCAGAGAGAGATGGTGATACTGAATGAAGAGAGATAATTTTGAAGCTTTGGCGTCAAATTATTCCTCGATTAATAATCCCCCGAGTTTACACGCGTGATCGGCCCTTTATCCATGCACGAGAGAGAGGTTTCCTTCCTGGCAGGGGTTGGGCCTGATCATCAGGCTGCACGGAACATTGGGCAACGATGGATCTAGTGACATAATGTAGTACCAAAAGTGGAGTCAAGCACGTGTCAGATTATTCGCCGAGCCGTATCACTTTTATTCACTCCAATCACTTTATTCATTTTGTTCATTTACACTCATCGCAACTTACTCAAGCTTCCAAGCTCTTTCTTAATGGTCCCGATGTTACCAACAATAGAACTATAGCGCTATATTTACTGGCATTTTTCAATAATCCTGTCCTTATAAACTTATTGAAAATTCATGCGAAGGTGAGAAGGGATGAAGAGATGAAAATAAAAGAAGATAAAGGTGGAAAGGGTGATATCATCCTTGTAATGCGATGCAGGCGCGATGATCCGGGAGCAATATAAGCTTTGGAGTTTATATGAGATGTGAGAGTAGCTGGGCATGAACCCTCTTGCGTCTTTTGGCCCCGGGATATCCCGATATTGCTTGTTTTATTATTGCATGACACCCATTTATTCCTGTGCTTTCTCCGGGATTCCTAAAAATGTCGTATAAAGGCTTTTGGCTTTTCCCCTTCTTAGAGAATAGAAAATAACATGATGAAATGAGAATATTTTATCGCTTTATAAATTAAAGATTTTCGGAGATCCTGTCCTGTGAAATGAATCTTCCATTCGAATTATTAGCGTGGGATTATTCTGAAGGGGAGGAACTCAAAATGAACATCTTTGAGGCTTTAATTGTAATAATAAAAAAATAATATATTTTGGAATCGGAATATAATACAGAGTTTACATTTTCAATACGAAAAAGAACCTCTTCTGCTAGAAAACAGTTCGATGACCGAAACTCTCATTTCTCTTCACACCTCTCATTACCAATCATACCAGACCCTCACGCATTCTTAGAACGTCTTCTTTTAATTCACGAATCGTCTCATTTCAAAGATCGTTCAAAAAATTCGATTAGTAAACTTCGGCTTTTTTGATGACTAAGTCATTAAACTAAGCCACCGAAAAGTCGCTTCTAATGCAAATAACACCTAACATTTGATTCCTAATCTTACCCTAAAATCGAACAAAATTCTCATGAAATTCCGAACTAAGCAGTCGAATTACACAAAATTCCTTCCTCCATTTGTAACATGGAAATTGATAGTAGACACATCGATGTCCATATAAAACTTATCCCCCCTTGCATTACTCCCTTCTCATTCTCTTTCCCCTTTTTTCACCATCATCCGGTAGTAGCCCGAGTTCCACGAGCCATAAAAGCTGAAATAACTCTTGGTCAACAGTGGAAGAGCCCCCAGAGTTCGCAATGGCTGGACAATATCGGGTCGGGGTAATAAATTCGCAATTTCCTTATTACGGGTAATGCTCCGGTCGGTAGAGGGCGGGAGTCACCCGTTTGGTCCTTTGCGCTTAGAGATCTAGCATCTCCAGGGCCAATACGTTCATGATAACGTATGAGTGTGGCTATACGTATATGTGGATGGAGGAGATGCAGAGTCCAATCGTTCCTTGATGCCAGGCGGGAGAGAGAGAGAGAGACAGAAGAGGCATGGGTTGCTGTGTGCTGGCTGGAGCTCGCATAAATATCCCGGGTTCCGGTGATCCTGTGACTTCCGGTCAGCCGCAATGACTTACGCCAGAAGAGGGGAAAACACACGATGCCGAAACCCCGGGCCAATGTTGGGGTCTCGCCCTCTACAACAACCCAGTGTTATGCTTCCTCCTCTCCGCTCCTTTCAGCTTTTCAAACGAACATAAACCCTCTCTGTGGCGTACAGATCTCTCTCTTCCTCTTAACCACTGCTGGCGGTTCAAATGCCGGAGCAACTCGGGAGCGATGCTCGCGATGGAATTTGTCCCCCGGACAGCGGCATGTTCCGCCCTCTCGAATGACCGCTGATAAATTTAGTGGACAAGCTTCTCTGGGATATGTCCTGAGCCAAACAAGAGAATTGCTAAGTCTTCATTTATTTGGTTGATGAAAAAAATTCCTCACTTTTCAGTCGTTGAAGCAATTCAACGTGATGTTTTCATCCAGGTTGATTCATGAGAATTGATCTACTTAGAAATAAGTAGAGAGCCTCCAAAGTTCTATGACCAACTTCGCTGGGATTTCAAAATAAGTGAATATCGCATTTTTAGTTAACAAAAGGGCAACACGACTTGATTCAAGGCCAATAGCTGGGTTCGATCAAGTCCCTCTAATTCTATGGAGCCTCAAAATCGGTCTGATTCACACCCTTGAACAGCTCACTTCGATCAAGCCTTCCTAATTTAGCCACTCGTTCATCCACTAATTTGTTCAATCAAAGAAATCCCTCTTCACTCGCTAAAATCCTAATTCATGAGATCTACTTAAGAAGCAAGTATGAAAAGCCTCCAAATGTTTATGTCCAACTCTTCTTTTTGACGATCCACTTCCTTCTTAACCCATATGTTGACAAGGGAGATGGCTTTTACGTGTAGCCTCACGCAGTTAACATCAAAGTGACCATAAACACGTACACTACGAGACTCTATCCTCTCTCTTCCTCTCCACTCCGAAGCATCGTGTTGTCCCACGGGATTTGCTTTTATTAGGTATATTACCCATTCCCCTGCAGCTCCCTACAATCCCAAATCGTCGACGTGTTACCAACTCCTCACCCCCGAAAGAATCATTTCTTTCGGATTATTGTTTCAAATCTGAGTTATGATCCGGGAATTCAAAGTACTGGCACGCACTTCTCCCGCAGGGCAGGAAGTCGGTAATAATTTTTCGAAGCATGCCTCACACGATTCCTCACGTTCAACAATTCCCCTCAACATCATCATGTCACATTACGTTTTCTTCTCTTTTCTATTTCTCTACCGTTCTCGTATATGTCCAAGAGAGAATCAAAAATGAGAAGAAAGATATGAAGAAAGTGGATGAAGAAAGCCAGCAGGGTGTCAGAGTCGTGGCCAGAATCCATGAGACTATTAGCGCACATCAACAACAAGCACTGGAGGGCTGTTAGTGATGCTCGACCCTTTGTCGTTGGAACCCACAGAGGGCGTGGCTAGTGTCGTGAAAATCCATGGTCCTTGATAATTCATTTTTGATTGCGTGTCTGATACATTCGCACTGTGATTACTGTCACGTCGGAA
Organism: Aleiodes sp. PSUC_FEM 10030003; assembly: GCA_018902275.1. NCBI lineage: Eukaryota > Metazoa > Arthropoda > Insecta > Hymenoptera > Braconidae > Aleiodes > Aleiodes sp. PSUC_FEM 10030003. The sequence continues at coordinate 5,300 of JABSMS010011048.1, forward strand.
AGTTCAACTAAAAAGAAACTGACAATGATGAAAATCACTTGCAATTTTGGTGTTTATGATTGTTCAATCTTTGCTCTCGAATGTGCTTCAAAACGTATTGCCGAACGATCACCGGAATGAGTTATATCATGGGCAATAGTATTGTTATGTGCATATTGTTTTCAAAGATTTTATGGATGATTTAACGGGGCTATTCCTGGACGCAATAAAAAAATTGAGCTATCGCCACCGTTAGCAATCAACTTTTCAGAATTAGCTTTAATTTACGAATAAAAACTCAGTCAATTCATCGGGAATGGGTGAGGTTCCTGATTTTTTTGTGAAAAGGGAATCTATCGAATAAATATCATTGATAATTACAAATTGTGATAGCTCGAGGGCACATAAAAGTGGGCCTATAACTCTGCTAAATCGCATATTTATGATCGTTATACAATTTTAATTTCGGTAATTTATTAATCTGTTAAACTTCACGCATAGTTCATCCGCAAAAGTACCGAGTCCCGGATAATTCCACAGAAAGACGACGAGAGCGAACCGCGGACTTCTCAGACTCAAAATTTGTTCTTTATTCTTGTGAATTATTGTATCGGAAGTCCGAAACTGCAGGTGAACAAAAAAACTAAAATTGTGAAACATCTGAAACGATAAAAAACTTTTTAGGATTTTGTGCGAAATGAAATTAAATAGAGAGTGTACGTAATTATAATCTCTTATTGTAATAAATATGAAAAATCCAAGTTCTTATTTTTGTGACTTATTAATCAGAAATAAATTCTTGGAGGCCTTTGAAAAATGACACTTACGCCCTTTTGACTATACAGCGACGAAATTATAACAGAAACTTTCTTTCATTTTAAATTTAATTGTTGACACTAGATTTTCAGTTACACTATTAGAAGATTTTTATTTAAAATTCAACGGAAAAACATTGAAATATTTAAGAAACATCAGTTAACTTGGAATTTCACGAAATTTGTGCCTTGGAATTTCTGGGATGTGTGCTAATTTGACAGTCAACGGGTTAACGATTAGAGATGTTCCACTTTGCCCCACTCTCCTCTATATCATTGAATTTTTCATTGCGGTAGCCCGTTAAAATTTCAATAAATATCTGATTCTAAAAATCGTATTCTCGAATTTCCCATGAAAAATTTCAAAGGATTTTGTTTCAACTAGAATTAAAATGACGATTTTGAAATTTAATATACATATTGATATTGAATCTTCCATTTTTTCAGCAACGTAGTGATTTCTTCCATAACACCATCATCCTCCTCTTTCATTCATCTCCATCTTAGAAAAAAAAACCATAACGCAAAAGAGAAGAAATTTAAGAATCTCCGCGTGATGATCAGCCCACTCACCTCGACAATTCATCGCCATTATTTCGTAATCAATGCCAGCGCATTAGCCCCACTTCTTTGACAAATGAAGGCCTGGTCCAGTGAGCCACAAGTGCACGTTTGTATCATGAGAATCATTGCGGTGTCAGGATGGCGCATTAGACGTTAGAATGCTCCAAAACCAAAGTGAAAGGGTGAAGAATAAAAAAACGAAAGAATGAATAAAAAGAATGTGGGGAAATAGAGGAAGATGAGGCAGATAAGGCCAGTGGTGTAAGGCACGAGGCACTTCAATGTTATTGATGATGTGCAAGAGAACATGGATGCCTGTATCACACTGCCTCTTGCTTCCTCCATCATCCATCACCGAGAAAAATGAAGAAAATGTAGAGGATTTTTCGGTATTCTCTTCCTCACTCTTTTCAAAACCACAACACGCTTCCTGGCACCTTCGAAGTAGCCTTCCATACCGTCATTTATTCAGGAACGGAAAAAAATTCATAAAGACGCGCGTGAATGCGTAAAGAAAAGGGGAAAAGGGATCAATGCACTTGGATTGTGGACTTCGGGAAGGGGAGAATGGAGAAAAGAGTACTTTCTAACTTCTCGCTTCTTCATGGTGACCTTTGGGGGCAATTTTTAGTGGGGCTACTCTCGATACCATTACATGTGCATCAATGCAAGAAGGAGAAAAAAAACACTAAAGGGGAATGATTTCACCGACCCTCTGGATCACCATTTCCGCCCTATAAACTCCAAATCTAATCTGTCCCTACGGCAAATTCAATTCTCCTTGGCAAAATACACCCAGTGTTTGAGAAAACATCTCACTATCGGTTTACAAAACCTTCTGGCTATTGTTTCAGGCAATTAGGTTGCATTAATGCTGAATAAGACCCACGTTTCAGTTCGGAGGATGAAATTTTTACGAAAATAATTTTTTTAATGAAAAACTCATGATGACCTCTGGAGTATCGAGTACGGACTGAGTTTGCGCGCAGTGTGTATATAGTGTGTTGGAAAGTACATATGGCAGACTGTTGTATGTATCCCTGTGGGCTGTTTGGTCTCACCGCGCCATGGCATTATGCCGGGTTGATTAGCGACGGCAAACGTTTGCCGTTGCTGAGGCTACACACACTGTAACATACTGGCAGCTTGCTTACCCAACTTTTGTGTACGGGTTTTGAATTTGCAAAATATCCCATCGACTTTGGATGAGAAAAATTATATTGAGCGAAATACGAAGGATTTTTATTGATAATAAAATGGGGTGGGAAATGAATCATTTTTTGAATTTAATATTCAGTAACTTTGTATTCGTAACGTAAACTGAATTTTCACGGTAAGAAGGAGTGTCTGAATTTAAGGGATGGGATGTAGTCAGAATTTTCAAAAAATTCAATTGTTTTCGTCTGCATTTTTCTGAAGTATGATGTTTTGAAAATTTTCAAGTTAATCCGATGAATAGCTTCATCGATCGACCTCGAAATTTTATGAAAATGTAATATCGTATTCACATCGAAAAATTTTAAATGCGTTTTTCTTGGAACTATGTTTTGGAAGTCGGTTACCACTATAATTCAACAACCACTCGGTGGATTTTAATGAAATTTCTACTGCTTATTAATGGCAATAAAAATCAGTCGTCAATCGAAGGATTTTCATTTTTGTGGGAAATTTAGATTCTTTTTTAACAATAAACTAAAGATTTTCTGGTTGAAAATCGAGAGTAAACCGTCCAAAGCCGCCATTTTGTTAATTTTCAGGAAGAAACTTCGATTGAAGACTAGACTTATTATTAAACTAATAATTTTTATTTGTTTTCTCTTTATTTTCGGCCATTTAGTATGATGTTCTCATTATCGCCATGACAAATGTCTTCAATTTTCAGACAGATGCATCATCTTAATCTTTCCGCAGACATAAATTACCTGATTTTCCATAAGACATTTATCTAAACTAAAATTAAAAAAAAAATACTTACCTAAACGTTTCAATTTCAGATATATGACGCCACGTTTGTGTCTTGCGTTTAATTCTAAGACACTTGATAGGACATTTCTTTCAACAATGTTATTTTTTCAGAATGCATTTTCTGCAAATTGAAAAAGACAAATGCGTGTTTTTACTCTAGTTTTACTTTAATTTACCCATTCCTAATTTTCAAGAATTAAAAAAAGAATGGATGAAAATGAAAGGATCGAACAGATGTGCTATGTATAATTACGCCTCCAAAGTACTCCGTAAGAGTCCTTTGAAAACCGTCACATGTGTCCAAACTACTCGAAACAAACTCTCCTGCTCGCATGACGTGTACTCTCAAGCATCTCACGAGGGTTCGAAAAAAAGAAAAAAACACCAGAAGTACCGAATAAGAGAGAAGTAATGAAAAAAAAGAGTAAACAGGCTGTACGAACAGCAGTTGTTATTCGAGCGCTTTAACGTCACGCTACCGCAAGAATCTAAAAATAAAACTCACAAGAATAATAAGAGAAAGAAGTGAAAAAATGAAGAGAAAAAAATTGAGAAAAACCATAATTTTAAGAAAGTTATCCCCAAAATTGCCTGGAGGTTTATACTCTTTTCAGAGCCAACCGAGGAGAAATCTGGTTGGGTTAGAGTGAGAAAAACCGAAGAGAGCATGAGAAGGGAAGGAGGGGGGACTTGTTGCGCGGGGTAAGCCGCGAGTGCGCGGTTTAAAATATCGGAAAATTAAGCGAAACTCCAGAGAGCAAAGGCCTCTTCCCTCTCTCTCTCTCCTTCAGTTACCATCTCCCTCTCACTCTCAGTCCAACGGTCATCCATGGATTTGCATATACCCAGATATACACCCACGTATCCGATTTTGTGGGTAATCCGTTGAAATAAATGCAGCCAAGTCGAATGAATGAAAAAAAGAGCAGAGAATGAAAAAAGAAGTAGGGAAAGAGATTGGCAATCGTGCAGAGTTAATTTCCCCATACTTGGCATTACTCACGGTTGTTGAGCGACCTCAGGGGACTCCATGCCCCCTCCCCCTTCCCTCAGTCATTTGCATTAACTCAAAATGAAGGTGTAAATGTTGGCACAAAATAGAACGAGAAAATTCAAAAGGTGATGAAGGGTTTTCCCCTTCTCTTCGTCTTCCTTCTTTTTCAAAACGAGACAATTTAAATGAGAAACAAAAAGATCATTTTATTGTACTGAAGCGCGAGGCTGATTGATTGTTTTCACACCTATTCAAGTAATGAGAAATGTAGAGAAAGACAAAAACACGTGTGTATTTTTCATGTGCATGAATTCCCATTAAATTTAAACAATTGCGTATTACCTCATGGAAATTTCTCGGGGGAGTTTACCAACTGGTTGGTTAATTTTTCCCTCCTTTTTTCAAAAAAGGCTTCTTCCTGCAGCTAGAGTAATAAGCGTATTGAAAGGAAGATTGAAGAGAGGAGAGGCAAAAGAGAGAGAAATGTAAAAATAACTGGCACTCATGATACTATTCCCCACTGGAATCTTCTCCGTGTGCAATATTTTTTTATCTCTAGTTTTTCGCAATTCGACACCTCTGCAGTTCGAATTCGCAGTGGGAGTATGTCAACCAGATACCGTATGAAAAAAAAGGGATGGAAACTCGTTACCTTCATTTTTCCCGCCATTTTACATACGCAATTGGGGTAAAATGAAATCACCAGAGATTTCGAATGACTTTTCACTGTGGAAAAAAAATCTACTAATCATCGTTCTCCTCTTCTCGCTTTGGGAATCCAAGTGGCCTCCAATGAATCAGATTGATTTTCATTCAATACTTCCTTTCAATCCCTTTTTTTTCATATTATTGTCTGCTCTTTATTTCTGCCCGTTTACCGTACTTTTTCCGGGATCTTCGGGACGTGAAAAATGAGAGCAGCGTTATGAATCCGAATTCCTACGCAGGGGGACAGACGGAGACGCAGGCGAGTTAGAGAGAGAAAGACGATTTTATGGATGTATCGAGGGCTGAAGTGATTTTCTCACAAACCTTCAGGGGGTCATGGTGCACGTGAAAAGACATAAAAACCTACCTGCTCTTCTCTAGCTAGCTCTCTTAGATTCTGTGTTGTATACCAAGGTATACGCGGGGCTGTTTTCAGGGCAAAGACTCGTCGCGCTCCAGTTGGCAAAAAGGTTCCCACGATATTGTATTAAGGTATGAACCCCCCAGTCGATGGCCTCCAAGTATTTTTGGCACGCTGTACCAGGGAATATACCACTCCTCCCCAAAAAGGAAAAAGAGTGAGTTTTTTTAAAAATTCATTTCTTTACGAAGAGAATAAAGAGATTGAGATCTTTCACGTTTGATCCCATGAACAACTGGGAGTGTAACGAGGTTCTTCAGAACTTTATATGAAATAAATAGATTTTCTTAACCACCTGATGGACACGAGGAGGGGGGAGGGGTTATGTGCAACCTGTCAAGTGGCAAACTATTCGGCTATTCATAATGATAAAGCAAGTGTGATATTATTTGATTTTAATTTCATGAGAAAAAAGATTGTATGGGAATAAAAGAAGATTCTTCATGGTTCTGCAGAAAGTGTTTACGCACTCACGTCCCTCTGCTTCTAAGGCGACGATATCCTAACATTCAGACCCGAGATCACCAGTCCCCTTGGATCAAGCCATTCTGATTTAGTAACGTTGCAAAATTGGCGTAATTCAAGGCTTTCTCAAACTGAATCATTATATCAAGGTTTGACCCGGAAATCTTGAGTCAGGTTCAATAATTCGAGTAATTCAACTTCATTCATAAAAATTTCCGCGGAATTACTTTCGAAAGTTTAAAAATACACTTCTCATATCTTCAAATTGAAACACCAATTTTGGCATTATGAAGAGGAATCGCCTCGTAATTAACTCATCAATCCGCACAATAAATCCATCGGCAAATCCAGAAAGTAATAGACCCATCAGACGCATCACAAAGACCCATCTGATCATGAAGGAGGTAGCTGATATCCAACTGTGTTCTCGAAAGAGAAAATAATCCAACGTTAAGGATCATTGATCGATCTTCAAGAGACGCTGCAACAGAAAACTTATTGTACGATAATATTTTTACATATTCACGTTTTGCAATTGCTCGTTAATCAACTGAGAGTCACTGTGTGTATGGGCTCATTGTGGGTGGGTTATTATTAATCAAATGAGAACTACTGGGGCCCCCATTGTCATTACTTGGTAGGGGTTCCACTGTGTGTTAGGGATATATAGGAGAGTACCAGAGACCGTCCACCGCATCTGTCTCTCTTACCTTCTCCTCTCTATCTCCTGCCGCTGTCTTCTCACCTCCATTTGGAATATCTTGGTTTTGCGTATCGACCACGAGAGCTGGCCACACACATACAGTAAAAAGAATTTTCGGAATTCCCAGTGTACTCAATTACAATTTTGACGTTGGGAAAACGGAGGGCGAGAGGATTTTTTTGCCGGTGGGAGAGAAAGGTTCTTTTGGATTTTCAGTTAAAATCTTTAGCAGAATACATGTGGACATGTTCGAAGAGAGAAATCATGAGATGTTTACGGATTTTACTTGCTTCTTTTTGGATTGGAAAATACAATGGTTTGTGATCTCTATCCTTTTCCTTCTGTTTTCGATACTTTTAGTGGATTGAGAGAGCTTTTCGATTTTCAATAGAAGAAATTTTGAGGTGGAGAGGCCATTTTGTTGCATCCAGAAAATTCCTTCTCGATTTGAGGAAGAGAGAAATTTTTTACGCTACTTTTTTAAAGTAACTTGACATTTTCTATGTTTATTAACTTATTTCATATAAAACCATTACTTGAATCCAATACATAAAATCTTGAGCATTAATGGATTGAATGATGAATTGGCTTTTCAGTGCCAAGTTATTTATATATTTTGATGAGAAATACTTGAAGGAAGTAATTTCGGACTGCATAGTCTTACACAAAATTGGATGTTCAATGGTAATTCGTAGAATAGAATAGAAAATCTCTCCTCAAGAAAAAAATTAAAACTAACCTTATTGAATCACATTTCATTTCAAATAATTGAAGAATAAATGGGAAATTACAATTTAAAAATATCATGACTCAAGTAATCATTTTTCTGATGTCAGTATTTCTTTTCGCTCAGTGTACTATCGTCGTAATAATAATGCACCTATCTATTCATCTCAAAATATATGAATGATTATATTCAGATAATTGTCGTCGAATTGTTGAATTAATATTCAGCGTTTACAGAAAATTCCGTGAAAAGACCAAAAAGATCTGCTTAGATTTCGTTTCCTTTCAGCTCTGACCAACAAAGAATAGCCACTGATCCCTATCCTCATCATTTCTTTTCTCCTCTTTTGGAGACTGTGAGTGGATTAGGAGAGAGATCAGAGACATTTTGGATTGGTGATGATAGAGTTTTTCTTTTGCTATCCTCTCCCAATTTCTTTTTTCCTCATCCTTTGCGCTCGCTTCTTTTTTCTTGAAGATTACTGGGAGTTGTTAGAGTCTTTAGACACCATGAACTCATGAAGCTCAGCACAACGGGTGCGATTATTCCGTGTAATTAAGTCGATGGAACTTTTCGCAGCAAGGGATCTGAAAATGCATTTAGTATCTCACTTTAAACGTGGTTGAACGTGGATGCGCGATATTGCCCAGTGACGTGGTAGCAGTTTGAATTCTCAACGCCTGTTTTTTTTTTTTTTTTAACAAAGTTTATTTTTTAACAGGTTGCAATATTTACAAGTATATACAGGATGTCTTATTTAAAATGAACATGTTTGAAACAAAAA
>JABSMS010011059.1:0-13424 GCA_018902275.1 Aleiodes sp. PSUC_FEM 10030003
TGAAATATACAATCCAATATAACCTTTTCATATATTTTAGCCGAATATTCAACATATATCAGTGGCATATATTCTTCATTATATTTAATTATATATTGCCTCGATATACTATTCGATATAATTTCTCGTATTATGTCTTATATTATCGTTATATTTTTCCACATATGTACAGCTATATATAGTTTTTTCATTCGGGTAATAATTCTCAGTAATAGAGGAAAATAATAATCCAACACAAATGAATTGTGAATATGAAGATACGAGACCGTGCGGTAGCGTCGCCTAGCGGCACTACAATGAAACACATCCATGGGCAATGCGAGCTTAGATTCTGTAACCGAGGGAAAAACGGATACAGGGACGAAAAGAGAGAGATAGGGAGGGTGGAAGACTCCAGTGGGGCACAGAGACAAAAGGAAATTGGGCGGAAGGTTCTATCATTTGCACCAATCAATCGAGTACGTGCGAGTGAATCGCAGTGAGTGTTCCAATTAAATGTGCAATCGATTATCTGGTTTGGGGAATTGAGAGAAGGTGAGGTACAGTGAAAGAGAATGGGTGATTTCAACGAGTTAAACGCGGAGATAGGAAAATTGTCTAGAGGTATTTCCTACAAATATATCTGTCCAATGTGTGATTATAACAGAGCAATGGAAATTGTCATTCACGAATTTGTTGGTTCAGATGAAGTGTTTCAAAGTTGTAGAGTGAGAATTCTTTATCGTTGTAGAACCGGTCATAATATTTACCGATCGATCTGACATGGTCATTAATTGACATTCCTCAATTTTTTAAAATTCAAATTTCTCATGCTGACGATGAAAATTAGAGGATAAAAGAATGAATAAATATTGTAAAAGAATTCCTATGATGAATTCCAAAATATCTCTTTGAATAATCCAGTAAAATTTAAAACTAATTGGTGAAATCCAGCTACTGTACGCCAAATGAATGGACCTCTTTTTTATCTCCCTATAAAAATCATAATTCAAATAATGAAATAAATCAAGTTCTGCAATCGAATATTCGGTAATAAAACAGAATAATAATTTGAATAAAATCAGAAAAGAGCACGGAGGTCGTGAGCTGGAATCTTTTGCTTTACTCCAACATTCCAAAGGGACATATGACGAAGCGTAGCAAGCTGCGGGGTCTCTTCTCTTTTTGTCTTCTCTATATACCTGCATTTCGTATATATCCAACTATCGCTCTTGGATATCTACGAAGATTAGAGAGCGGGGAGAAGGAGAGAAACGGGAAGAGGGTGAGGGCAGCCATCGCTCTGGGTCCAATGGACGATGTCGGTAGACCACAGATGGAGAGAAACCTTAATGCGGAGATGGGAATCCGATAGGAGGGCAGATACTGGAACGATAAGCCCTTTTACTTAAACACTATATGAGAACTACCAACACACACCATTTCGCCTACACTTTAAATGTCCAAAGATGTCTTTTTCCGTCTCTCCCAAGTTCGATTCTACTCCTGTTGTGCACCGGAATAATGCGACAAAACTCTTGTGTGGTGGACCCTCTGCACTTCGATGGGATTATGGATAGAGAATGAAAGACGATTAAGGATTCAGAAAGCGCCGTAACCAAAATGTGGAAGTAGGAGAAAAAAATCACTTTATCGCACACATATTTTTTTCCCCTTTCTCCACATGGGCTCTTGCATAATGGCGCATGTTTTTCTTTTTCGTGAAGAAATATATATCCAGGAGTTCTACGTGTTTCAATTTCATCTCGTCGTCTCCAGCATCGAGAGAAAGAGAGAACCCCCTGGGATGGCTATTCTTCTACCTTCTCAAAGCCATAATATGCATGTTTGCGTGGTAGCCGAGTCTCCACTCGACTTTATGCTCCCTCATGTTGATGTATACATGAATGCACAAAGCACATATACATGTTCATTATGTAGCTTGTGTGTATGTAAAGACATCCGCGGGTTGTACTCAGCGGGATGCAAACTAGTAGATTTACCTCCCCTATCAAGTACAGTGTATACAACCTGGTTGACTGTCTCTGGCTCTAGATTATCCACTTCAGATACTGTATGCGTATAGAGGTACGATTTCAATATTGACACGTATGTAAAGCCGCTAGTTACGGAATGTATAGGATTTCAGACATGTGAGAATCATTGAGGAGTTTGTATGACGACAATGAATTACTCCCATTTTAGAAGCGAATTGTTCTATGAAAGATGACACTTGATAAAATAGATTATCGACTTTCGCAGAAAACAGAACTGCGCTTCATCATTTATCAATCATCATTATTGAACAGACTCTCTCTATGTTTACAATCGATTTGTTCTGGAAACTTTTTCCATTACCATCTGACGTCTATCTTCCTCACTATCTTCTTGAAAAAATGATAAAACTCATTGTCACAATCCACTACTTTCTGCATTTCAATACACGAATAGAAAAGAACAGAATAAAGAAAAAAATTTAGAACCGATGAATAATATTAAGACATGGAAAAACCACATATGCGCACAGTTGGATGAAGAGAACGCGAGAATAGTTTTATCGTTACCACATCTCGCGTCATCCTGTCCGCATTATGTCCCCAGGTATCTCACGGTCCTTGTGGGCTACCATACTCCTAGACTATCTCATTCGCATCTGCGCTGATATACAGTTCTCCGAGCTCATCCTCCCGTTGTACGGAGGCGTGGTGTGTACATTTACGTTTTGAATAAGGGTACACACAACAGAGACATATGATGAGAGAATAACGTTGTATAACAAGAGCGAGGAGAGGAAATATACTGTGCATATCGTCTGTGGTGACACACAACTACTCCACCTATTTCCTTCTTCACATCTTCATTCTTCTCATCTTTTTCCGGGCATCTAGCCTCTATCTTAGCCATCTACACAATATACATTCAATTTTCCGTTGGGCACGTGGTGTGGTATTACCCGAGAATTTCACGTGTGGTAGTAAGAGAATGATCCGCAATAAGGGCCTTCTGTGGCCAAAAAGGCGTGGGGCCTTATACACTGGAATAACCAGGAATTATTTTTGGAGAAAGGTAAAACCGTTCCCTTTTTATGAAGGACAATTGGGAGAGTGAACCACTCGAGAGAGCCCCACTGAAGATTGTCAACCGTGTGCACATGCCTCTTTGCTTCTAACAGGCAGGTCTGTCGAATTTCCTGTCCTTCTGTATACTATGAGCAGCTACCTCCAATATTTCTCTCATTCCTCCAATGGATTCATTCTCTCCTTCTCTCTCTCACCCATTTCATTCTGTCCCTCATCATCTCAATGAAAGCACCCCACTGTTATCCAATGCGAGCGAGTGAGATGAAAACCGGTATTCATAACTTTTTGCGGTTCGTCTGCCAGCAAGAAGCAATCTAGCCGCTGTCAAATGGTGTGACTGCCAAATCCGGTCGGCGTTTCGCGTTCACGTTCTCTTATTGGATGTACTTGGGGATATATTTTGGTAAATGGTATAAAAAGAACCGGCACAGGTTACCCCTCTTATTTTCAGTTATATATATATATATATGCATGTATATACGTATATTCCCGATACCTCAGTTCAACGTGAAACTTACGTCTCGTCTTTCCTCCTGGGAAAGGGAGCACGGATCCTTGTCTCAACCTATATATATACTAAATCGATTGTCGCCCTCCCTATGGAGATGAAATATATAAGCGTATATACATCAAACCGGTAGCAAAATGACAAAAAAGCACTCCGGAAGTTCGAGGGCTTAATTGAACGTAAAAAATTATCGCACAATCAGTCAGATGGTGGACAAAAAATTCAATAAAAACCCAATGAAGAACCAGTAATCGTGAATTGAAGAAAAATTATATCAAGTTTACTTAACGAAATCCACTGCGGTAGTTCTGAAGATCAATTGCTATAATTCGCACATTCATTACACATCGAATGACCCAAATAAGATTCATACACAAACAATGATGAATTGCGGTGGCGCTAAAGTGGAGTATGGAATTTCAACTGGATATTCATTGGAAGACAAATTAACTGCGAAATTTCATAACATTGTATGCCCTACGATGGGACACCTACATCTATCTCTATCTCTCTTCTCTTCCATTCTCTACTGAGAAAAGCACTTCAACAAAATTCCTGAGACAGTATGCAAATTATTGTCATCCACGAAATTTCCTAATACCAGATATTTCAAAAAGTTTCATTAAAGTTTAAACTGCACGCACCAATAAAGTCAAGAGGTGTTTATAACACTGAGGGTCTGAAGAATCAAGACAATACAGTGAATTGCATTCAGCTTTAGCGCCTAATCTTTAGAAAGTGACAAAGAGAAACTGAGTGTAAGACGACGACAGGTCTCTCGTCGCGTCCTTAAGAAGATATTCCCCCATTGTTCTCAAGTTGAGAAACAATCGGTGGTATGCGCTGAATCTGTCCATGTCACCCCGTTGTCGTTTCTCTTATTTCTCTCGGTGCAGTGTACATCACCCCAAAGCCATCGGTCCCGAGCTCTCCTTATTCTCATTCTCTCACTCTCTCTTTCACTTTACTGTCTCTGTATGTATACGGTTGACGCCAGTACGCGTTACCAAGTCCGACACCCGTCCATACCATTTCTTTCTTCCCCACGAGGTCTTTTGCCTTCTGGGATATCTCCAGCATTCGAAAAGACATGCTCAAGGCTTTAAATTCGCGCCAGACCCTCCGTCCCTCTTATTTTTATTTTTTCATTTCTCTCTCTTCAACTTCACTGCTATATTCCAAATTCTTTTTCATTCTCGTCTCTACTATTTCACAATACGTAAAAGAACGTTCCGCTCTTCTTATTCTTCATTCTCTTATTGTCGCGTTTTCACATTCTCTTTCATTGGACCACTGAAACAAACCTCGATATATATCCCCCAAAGGTTTCATTCTATTTACCCCTCACCATCTCCCCCCTTCATTTATTTTTATTCTTCACGCGCTCTCCTTTCGCTCTTCTTCACAGCCACAATTCTTGGATGCTCGGATACATCCACCGAGATGCTTAAAACTAACACAAATACATGAAGTGAAGAGAAGGCCATGGATATCTCCCGCCAATTACGGACACGCAGAGCGGATTGTTGTTTGCGAATGCTTCTTTACTTCAAGAGCCAACCATAGACACATACTCAAAGCAATTTATAAATGTGTTAGTGTTGTTTTACTTGAATGGAATGTTACTGAGTTACGTTAAAATCCTCGTGGTTCATTAAAATTGAAAAATCATTGAATCCCTTTTTATTACGATTTTTAAACAAGAATTCTCCAAGAAATCATGGGTGATTAGTTACTTTATGCTTTCTTATGTACGAATGAGTTCAGAGAAGGAATGGAATGTATAGAGTACATAGGATTGTAAGAAGAGGCGAAAAAAGAGAGTTGGAAAGTTGAGGGGAGCAAAAAGTATTTATCGCTCGACTCGTCGTACTCGATACTTTGTATCGAACGTTGGCACTCAAAAACTCCCTAAGGGTGTATGCTTCACAGTTTCTACCAGCTATACACTTTAAACGCCCGGAAAGGCATCCAAGTATACTTGCATTGTCTCTCTTGTAGTTTTTGTTCCTTTTCTCCTTCCATTTTCCCATTTTTTTTATTCTCCCTTATACTTTTTCTCCTATAGCAAGTGAATCGAACCAAGGAAGAAGGAGGAATCTCCTGTACGCGTTTTCCTCCTTCTCGCTATCCGCTTTACTTTTAGGATGTCGAGTTGCTTCAGAGTAACGAAGTGAGTTCCTTATGTAAGCTCTCGTCCCAAAGCAAAATCCCAGGGCAAACGGCCCCGGCTCACTCCATCTCATCCCCCAGGCCCATGCGATTGTCGTATACTTCTCTACCTCTTTTCTAAGATCTATAATAGATTCTTTTGTCTTCCGAATCCTCTTCCGGATTCACCTCCACTCCAGAATTTTCCTCTCCTCTCTCGTGCCATTTTATTCCTCCTCAGTCTAGTAAGGTTATCTCAATTTCTCTATTCAACTGGATTCGTTCCTCTCATTTTCTTCTATTTTTCAATTCTTGAATTTTTTTTCTTCCATTCTCGTTTCAGCGATTCGAATAATTGAACGACATTTGGATCCGATATTTTCATCGATTCGTCAGCTGAAACTTCCTCAAATAGGGGATCAATTGATATTCTCAGGTCTTTTTTCTACTCTTTCTATTATGTCTTTTCTTTTATGTCATTCCACATTGTTTGTCCCTTTAGAAGAATTTGAACAATTAAATAGAGAGCCTAACTTAGTTGACATAGAGTATAAAGAGAATGTCATTGAGAGCGTGTGATTTGTACAGATGAGTATATAATATACTCTAATGTATACAAGGGCAAAAGTGCGCGAGTAGACACAGTCTTTTCTACTCAATGGGATGAACGTTTGCTTTTATACATAATCAATGAACCGTTGAAAGAATAAAAATGAGGAGATAGGAGAAGAGAGGAAAAAAAATGGGAGAAAAAAATGAAAGCCTAAAGGGAAAGAAAGAAACTCGGTTGAACGTTTTTGAATGATTATATCCGAAAAAAGGTTGAGTAGTTATATATACATATAAGTCCAGAACGAGACATTAATGTACTCACCGCTACGAATCGGACACAATCGTAGACAGGCCTTACGATATTTCTTCTGTGAGAAATGGATGGTGAATCGGCTTTACTCTATTTGCTCAGCTTGGATGAAACGCCACGTCACGTTGTCGCGGGTAGAAGAGGGGGAATGAGACGTTCCTCATTCGTACGAGGGAGTTAGTGAATATGTGCAGAAAAGAGATGAGGAATGAAAGAATGAGAAAAAAAAATGAAAAAAGATCAGAGGAAAAAAATAAAGAAAAGAGAGTTGTAACAGTGAGGTGTTTATTCAGGATCTTAGCCCTCTCCCCTCCTTCCTCGGAGACTTGGGGGACAATTCACACGAGTGTATGCTATACAAAGTAATTTCATGTTTGTTTTGCGCTACAAAAAGTATGCCACTTGTATAATCCAAGTGGAAAAAATGACTATGTACGCTGAAGAAATGTCTATTTTTTTTGTCAAGTACAGTGTAATAGCTTGCAGAGGAAAAAAAGGAAATGGCTTTTGTGTAGAGAGATATTATTAGACGATTAGTAATGTACTCGACTTGGGACTTTGTTCACGCGGGAATTTCGAAGTACTCGGGCGAAGGTACATGAGTGAGGAAGTTTTCTGGAAATATAAAATGATTTGTGGGATCTTTTTGAATATTGCATTTAATACTTTTTGTAGGAGTTTTATGAACGTTTTTTGAAGCATTTCTTAGACTTTTTTTATGATCATTCTCAGTGTCAGAAATCTATGTCATCACGGTATATATTGCTTGAATATCCTCATATAGAAAATATTTTTCTATAAGAATCATTTTAGAGTTGGCGGAAAATAATAGCTCAGAATGCTTTCATGATCCAAGCGAGTAAATAAACAACTTCCGGTGCATTTTCTCTTTTTTTGTATCCTTTCCGAACAATTTTCGCAAACTTTAATTATTTTTATCTCTCAAACTATCTGGGAGAAAATTTTGAAAAAATTCAGATGAATGCAGAAAAAGATAATCTTCCGGAAAAACCACAAAAAGTAGCACCTTAACAGTGAAGCCCCCGTCCTTGGTAATACCTTAATACAGGAGAGATTATCAGCTCGAAGAGAATTGTTAGATTGGCTCTCCCAAAATTGGCCAAAGCGATCCAAACGCAATGCCTCCCCACCAATCACCGAAATTGGGAAACTTATTTTGGACCAATGAGATCTGCGATGGTGACAGATAGTTGACCAATTCCAATTTCATCCCAAAATTACTCTCGGTAGGATTGACTCTATCTTTTATCTGTCAATCCCTGTCTTCTGTCTGACACTAATTGGATATCTGTTATCCGTAATCAAAACTTACGTTGGGCTACTCCGTTCTTTGTGATAATGGCAGAATATTGTAATTTTATACCGAATAAAATTGCCACTCAAAGTAAAATGGCGTGATGAAAAGACCCAAGTGAGATATGGGACGCCTTTGAAAGAGTGCCAATATACGACATTCCATGACATCAAGAATATTTTATCACACAATTTATTGACTAGCCAATACAAATTTTTCTTGTGGAATTCAAAGTGAAATTTCCCATGCAAAAGACAATATTTATCGACGGATATTGAAATCTTTACTTTCTAATAAATTCACTAGGAACTCTGCAAATGTTTCTGTGCTCCGCATTCATGATTTTTTATGTGAAATATTAATTTCTATACTATCTAAATATACTTTTATGGATTGATCTTCAATAATTTTCTATAATTCTCATAATTTTCAATTAATTTCTCTCTTCATGGAGATTTGAATAATTTCGCGACGAATACTGACACCATTTGATAATTAATCTCAATTTCCTATTCAATAAATTGAATTTAAATATACTGGATTACTTGAATCCGCAAATCAAAATTTCATCGCGTCATCTCAATCGGATAATTTCTCCAATCATCTTCAAGAATCTTACAAAAGTGTCATCATGACTATGAGAGTATTGATGAGATAATTATAAATATCTGTAAGCAAAGAAGCCATTTGAGTGTGCATAATTTTTTTTCTTCATTCTTTGAGATTTCACAATTTTTTGAATTTTTGAGTGAGTGTAGTATTCGGAATTTTTCGGGATCATACCCTTTCTTATTCATCTGTTTCTTTATTTGTGTTGTATATTCATCATATACAACACAAATGAATAATAATTCGTACGTATCCAATTACCGAATTTTAGAAGAATAATTTTGTCTGTGAATGTGATTTTGCGTTCAACGAGAAAAAGAATCGAGAGAGGATTTCAATACATGCATTTCTCGGCAAAAGGTACGTCGGCAGAGATACGCATCATTGTGTGTTATGTGTGCACATATATCTACACGCACATGTCACAGTGAATGACACTTGGAGTAAACTTCTCGAAGATTGAAAAAGGAACTCGTTGAAAACAACAAATAAGATTTAAGAGGAGAATCTTTTCCTCGACTGTTTGAAGACCTCGTTTGATCTACACAAATTCTTCGAATCTCTTTTACTTTGAATCGAAGAATCATGATGATGGTTAAGAGAAAAATGGAAATTATGTCCCTGAAGAGTCAAAGAGGCATAAGTGCCTTTTTCGAAAGACTCATGGAAATTCATATTTACCGGAGAATAATAAGTTATGTGCTTTTGTTATTCGAAACTGAGGAATGGCACTACGCCCACCTAGTTTCCATTTACGATTTTGTAGATTTTATTTATTATATCGTCACCCTAGAATCAAAAGGGCGTAAGTGTCATTTTTTTTCTGAATAATAAGAATGTAGATTCAATTTTGGTAATTTTTTTAAAAATGGCACTTACGCCTCTTTGACTCTAGGATGACGATATCCAGTTGCAAACCCTACTAACTAAACTGAATTCGTTGAATTTCCTTTGCCCTAGGAATTCATCAATTGCAGTAAAAAAACGCAAATTCAGTGATCAGCCGGTAATTCAAAGACGAAAACCAACTACCAAATTCTCTGCCTACAGCGGTAAACAGAGGTTTAAGAAGGAACTAACAAAATTCCCTGGGACATATACCAAAGGATCACAACATCTTTGTCCTGTCGTTACGTCTTGTCTGAAACTGGGAGAGAAGCACCCACGTTTATACAACCGGAAATCAGGAGGAATGAAAAAAATAAAGAAGAATCGCAATTGCTGAGAACCCGACATTTATTTGTTTTTTTCTCCCCTTGCCGATGGTTTTTTTCCTCTTTTTTTAACTTAAAATGTTTTCTCTCATTTCATTGAACGTGAATGTGAATTCGATGTTTTTCTTCCTTTTCTCTCCTTCTTTTTTCTCTTTATTATACGATGGATCGAAAGCGTGCGTTGAGAGCATTTCGCATGTCTCCATGGTGGTTGAATATGGTGGGAAAGACGTGGGCAAGGGGGAGGAGAGTACGGATAGTAGTAGGAATTCGATCCTCGTTGAAATTATACGTCACCAGAGAGGAGTCGCGTTCCAAAGGCTTTTAAATAAATTCGTTTTGCCATTTCTACAGGTTAATGGTAGAGAAATATATACCGAAAGAAAAAGGAAGAAAGAGAGTGGAAGGAGTGGGGATCGATTCAGTGCAAGTAAAATGACAGTTATTGGGTACTGTTTCCTCCCTCAATGTACCCATACTTTATCCACTTCCTCTCTTTTTCTCTATGAAACACTCAGTTGACGCAATATATCGTTGCCAAAAGGAGGGCGGGTATTCAAGTTTTTATTGCCATCTATGGCCTCTCAAAAATTATGAACATTTAATATGAATCTAGAGTCACATACACACAGTAGAAGGTTACTGGAGAAAATAAAAAGAAGCTAAGTATGAAAAGGATAAAAAACAAGAAGAAATGCGAAGAAAAGGGGGAATACGTGAAACTCACTGGGTTTCTGTGGAATCAATAATAATGTCGCTGGAGCACATTGCAAACAGTAACTTATAACGGTGGCAGGGAGAGGCCAAGAGTCGGTAAGGATCATAAAATGGCTCACTGATGTTTGCTCGTCTTATGTTTACTCTAGCCTCGCAGTTCTCTGCAGCAATCGAATCTGGGAGAATGTGGAGGAAGAGGGAGAGAGAAATGAAAGAGTATGAGAATAGAAAAAGGGTGGGATAATGGGGGAAGGGGAAATAGAAGCAGAAGGCCTTCATGAAAACTCAATTATTAGGAAGAAAACGTAGTTGAACAAAAAGAGATTTGTTATTTCAAGAAAACTTTTATCAGGATTTCATTGATCATTCCTTACCATTATTGGTATCTTTATTACTTCTATGATTTTAGATTACTTGTATGTGTTGACTTGATTTATCCAATATTTTCGTTATTATTGATGAGAGAGACTTTTATTATTAGAAATAGGATGAGTATTGTGAAATAAAGTTGTCAGAATTGGGACAACTTCAATTATTCAAAAGTTCGTATTCTGCTATTGTATACTCTTGACAGGAATAATGAAAAAAAGAGAAGCGAGCGAAATATTTGAGGTGAAATTTTCCACTGCGAGTTGTATATATAGATTCTACTTTAGTTAGTTTACTGCTTTCATTCCAATTTCGTACCCGACTAACTTAAGTACACAGACAAAACAATCATTCAATATCTTATTTCTATACTCTTTTCTCCCGGTAAGTTTGCTTCTAATTTAGCGAAACCGAGGGCAAGTCACCTGGCGCTACTCTTCGAAAAATCAAATAATAAAAATGGGAAGAATCAATATTTTTAAAGCTGGCGTCCGGTAGACGGTCTCTTTGGTACACGGCTCATTGAAAAAAAATCGCACGAATGGGCAGGAAGATTTTAACGACATTATTGAGACCAGCTAAGTAAACAGGAAAGCCGTTCCTGGAAAAAAAGGAAAAGTTGAGGTAAGAAGGAGGGATGTGACCAGAGAGGTATATGGAATTCGAGGTACGGGAGCTGTCTAAAGATAGAGATGTTGAATACCGTCCGAAATCTCAGTTTCGTCTTCTGAAGATTACCTGAGTTCTCTAGAAAATATCACTGGGCTAATGGTATATATATGAGAAAGCGAGACCGAGTACGAATAAGTTTGACTTGAAAATGTTTTACTTTACTTTTCAAAGAGATAAATTGAATTGATTTTAAATTTGATTTTGATAAAATGGTGTGCTTTACTCTGTCAAAACAAAGTAATGGGAAAATTTGATTTAAATTAGAGAGAAGGGGAATGAAATTTTAATGTTGTTTTTTTATTTTTCTTGTTACCGCCAAAGTTTATAAAAGACTGTAGATAAGTTGTTAGCGTGCAAAGCGTAATTCCGTGTGTTGGCACACCACCATCGGGGTAGAAATATACCACAGAGAAAGTAGGAGACAGAAAGAGGAGGGTGGCACAGGTAGAGGAGTAAGAGAGAGGAGAAAAGTGTGGCGCCCCCGCGAAGTGCGGATCCCTTGACTCGGCAACAATTTCTCTTCTCAACTCTTTTTCCTCATTTTTTGTTTTCTGCTGGTTCTAACGTTGCCGGGAGAGATAAAGGAGGAATAAGGCAAAGTTGTGGCTGTATATCCCAGTGGTGAATATACACAGTGGGTTTGAGAAAATGAAGGGAGGGGTCAAGTGGGATTTCATTAAGGCAACGTCGTGAATTAACAATTCAAAAACAGGATTAGTGGCCAACATCGAGATGAGAAAGAGAGAGAAAGATAGGGTAGGTGAGTGAGGGTACTTAACCAATGAAACATGAAAGCTTCCGCGAAGAGTATTCTATATGTATGATACATTCACTTTCATTAGTAGCGAACAATTCAATTTAATCCGGCCATAATATCTATTTGTTGCAAATCATGAGGGAGAATGGAGAGTTTGTATTCTATTTTCATCTACATGAGAATTCCATTTTTCCATATCCATAAGGTTCATGACATCTAACCCCAGAATTGAAATGCTCTTTTCAGAAGATTCTTAATGGTAGTTTATGATTACGGGAGTGAAAGCACCCCGCTGTGCGCCGATATCATTATGATACAGTCAGGTGATAAATGACGATGGAGGTTAAGATGTTTGTTTGCGTTACGCCTTTCCATATGTTTAGAGAATTGATTTCAATGACAAAAATTATATTGATAACAATGAGTAAACGTCTTATCCTTTATGTACATATCGAAATCAATACAAACTGTGTTTTTTTTTATATCTTTGTGATCACACCGAGAGACGTCAAGTGGCGAATTTAAAGTTGATCTAATAAAAGAATTGGAAAAAAAACATGAAGAACGATTGCAATCTGATGGTCTATGTTAATAAATGTATTCGTTCATAATGAAAAAGTAGTATTCAATTTATTCAGGTGATATTTGATTTATTTACTTATTCATCAAAGCCAATGAATAATTGATTTGGATATTATTAGAAAACAAATGCTACTGCACGAATATCAAATGGAAATTGTCCAGATGTCCGGAGATGTCATTGATTTATTCGAATGTTGAGTTATTCACTACACAATGATACTACTTCTGCGTTTTGTCGAAATAATACATTTCCTTGCATATCGAGAGCTACTCATTTCACACCTACTGACCTCACTGTTGAGTTTCATAGTTTAATTGAAAATCAATGGTAATTTATATCTCATTTATTGATTCATTTCTGGGAATCGAATAGCGAGTGATGAAGTCTTTGTCCATAATTAGATTTCTTAGAATTAGGAGAATAAAAATGGAGAACATTAAAAAAAAATTAGTGGAGCACTGTTAGAAAAAAATTGAAATTTCATGGATAATCTGATGGTAATTTTCATAAGTGTGACATTGTATTAATTTCAATGGAAAGATGTTTATGAAATTTCAATTTTTTCACAAAATTGAAGGAAGTTCATGAGTTTTAAGTAGGAGTAAGAC
>JABSMS010011070.1:0-13414 GCA_018902275.1 Aleiodes sp. PSUC_FEM 10030003
AAAATATTTTGGATTCATATTTTGAATATTCAATTCATTTTTTGAATTGAATAGTATTATTCAATTCAATTCAATCCAAACACTATTCGCACACCCCTAGTATTTTCGTTCTCTGATATACCTCATGTGGTCGTGTCATCGCCTTGACCTCATCGGCAGTCGTTTACCAACCGCGAGTGAACTTTGTCCTCTTGTCAATGATCATGTATGTGTGTGGGAACAATTCCGCTATGTCACCTTTCGTTGCTAGATGGTCTGTCAGTGGATAAGAAAATTCAACATCAACGCATTCTCAAAAAATTGGATAAGCTCAAAAAATTCGTTTTATATTGTCTCTGACCAATTATTCTTGTTTTGTTTTTTATTCATGAGAGTGGCATACTTGGGTATTTATAGATGAAGATCTGCTGTACTTTGTGAATACTTAAAATGACTTGTAGAGTGTCAGCCGTCTAGTGTCACAGAGGGCAAATGTCAGTGAACACTAGTGTGGAATATCCATTTTTTTTCCTGCTACAAGCAACATTTATGAAGCTTGATTAATTCTGTTAAACGTGTTGATGCGAAATGACAAAAATTATTCTGCTCTCTATGTCTCTACAATATCTAGAAAATCCGGTACAGCTAGTTGGTTACTACATCCTAGAGATTGCCGAGAAACATTAAGCACTGAATTGCCAGAAAATTCCAGTTTTGTTGGTTAAGAAATACGAAAAATTTGCACTTCAACATTCTTGCTTTCGGGCAATAGTGCTTTTTCGACTCCTCTCCGACCTTCTTCGCTCTTCGCCTGCCGGCAAATAAACCAGTTTGACGACGCGAGACTAACGCGCAACAGAAACGTGTGCCCGCAGGTAGGCCTGTAATCCCTGAGTGGAAAACGGTACTCATAGGCCTCTTGAGACCACAACTGAACTATCCAAAAAAATTATTTGAAGACATTGAAGAAAATAAAATTCAAGAGGTTCTGAACTTTGTGAACTGCGATTGTATTCATTATTATTTTTTTACTTTGTGAAGACTTGCAAGAAGAATGACAAACACCCATTTCGCACTCGCATTATCATACGATCTACATATTCCCACGCACACACTTCCCATATAGGTGCAAGTAATCGCAGTTGAGTTGAGGAATCGAGAATTTACCACACTTCTGTTAACGTGTATGTTTGAATTTTCTGTTTTTCTCTCTTTTTCATCATCAAAAAGTTCATATTCATCTCATTGTAAAATCTTTGAAGAATGAAAAAATCATAGTCGACATGTAAAATGTAATTTAATTGGAATTCCAAAATAAGAATGAAAAACACTTTGATATAATCAGCATTGATACTCAACCAGATTCGAACAATGTGGAATAAAGAAAAGAGAAGAGTCGAGATTTATTTTATTCTCATAGAAGCCCATAGGACGTTCAGTTATAATCATGGTATTGGTATGACGACGTGAAGTACTACTGTCACGAGTAACTGTGTGCACGCGTGTGTCTATTCTATTGCGCATAAAAAGGCGCACCCAAGGCTTCACAAACTTTGTCACAGTAGAAAAAGAGAGAGAGAGACCTCGCGCGCAGAAGCCATTCGCTTTCGCGCAGGCGCCAATGATCTCAACAATTTTTTTGCTGCTACTTACTATTTTTTTCCCTCTTCAAAACAAATTTTTCCATTTAATTGCAGTATAATTTACAGTCAGTTAGGATCATATACACCGATGATAATTGGATCTATTATGAGTGATTTAATTTGGCGGAAAAAAATAACTTTTCTCATTCCTACTCAATTTTATAAGCCGTTTCTTTTTTTTCCTACTATTCAGAGACAGAAAACGAGTTGAGTATATGAGCGCGTCAAGGATGGTCGGGTTTACGCGAGTTACACCGCTGACCGATACTCAAGATGGTGTCGCAACTTCCATACTACGTCAGCCAGTACATTTCAGCCAAGCCTCAAACGTCCATAAACGTGTGACTGATCTATCGCTTTACCTCATACCGACTCGAGGCCAAATCATTGGCAGTAGCTGAAGACATATGACAATGACAAAACTCGTAAAGGAAAACGTAACAGGAAGAATCCATCTCATCCATTACACAACATTTGAATTGAAGGTAATTGCCGATTTGCCTTCATAATTACGAATTCCACGAGCGTTTTACCATCGATAAATTCACGCAAGTGTTTGACGATCATACCGGTATAATTATCTCGATAAAATTAATTCTCAAATAATTGGGTAAATTATTATCAGATCTTATAATCGAAATCTTATTTCATTATAACAATTTAATATTTTGGGAGGAAAAAAAACGAAATTGACAAGTCAGTCGTTGAAACATTCAGAATTATTTTTCTTCGATAAATTCTTACCGAAATTGTTTTTTTTCAACTTCTCTGAGTGATGACTTGAATCACACCCATGAAATCATTGGTCAAAGTACCTTGCCTCGAGGCAAAATGAGTATGTGCAAAGGAGGGTGGGTGGTGGGAGCGAGAGTGGTACTCTTGGGCCCATTGGAGTTGCGTCAAACGTTGTGTTTGTTTTATTAATACGTACCAGGCCTTCGGGGCTCTCGCACGACGTTTGGATATATAACCTATAATACTGTACATATAATATCCCTTTAGTTTTCATCTCCATCTTCCTCCTTTTCAATGACATCACGCTTTTGCGTAAGTCCCATGGAGAGATGGATTACGATTAAGTGATCGACTTTAAGGAATGAAGAAACTGAAATATATTGATATACACATCATAATTTAGAATCAGTGGATTATCGAGCTTTTAAAAAATAAAATAAAAGAGAAACTTCTTGGTGGCTAT
Organism: Aleiodes sp. PSUC_FEM 10030003; assembly: GCA_018902275.1. Lineage (NCBI taxonomy): Eukaryota > Metazoa > Arthropoda > Insecta > Hymenoptera > Braconidae > Aleiodes > Aleiodes sp. PSUC_FEM 10030003. The sequence continues at coordinate 2,821 of JABSMS010011070.1, forward strand.
GAGAAGGTCAACTGGTATGGCTTTTCACCTGTCAAATCAGACACATCTCAAAACACTGAATTGGAGGGAAAAAAACGTCCGACACTTGATTTTTTTCGCGCTGGAGAAAAAAAATGCATTAAACAAAAACAGTCTCACGTAGCACTCAAATGTCTGAAAAGTTGAAAATATCCAGAGTCATCGTACATTAAAAAACATCAGCCGTTATCTCGATCGAAGAGTGCCACTTCTTTCTCTCATACTTGTATTGCCTATCAACTTGGAATTCAACAAAGAATCCCTTGCGTCATATCTCTCACACAACCTGCAAAAGACGACTGAATGCCTGAGAAACATGTAAACATACACAAAATTTACAGATAAATATTTTCGAATAAATTCAAGGACATAAGCTGCTAGTATATTTTCAGAAATCCAAAGCCTATTTGAATTCATCATTTCTGATTCTTCTTCTCCTTATTTTTTTCATCTTTGCTGAAGAAAAATACCTTAAAGGGAATGAGAGGAAGAGAGAGAGAGAGAGATAAGATACTACTACATGACGAGACAGAGAAAGGCGCAATAGATTTTGAGACAAACGAAACAGGTGTAATCGAAACGACGTGTCGCGTTCTATGGACCCAAGAAAAGACGCACACGCACACAAGAGCTTCTCCTATCTGCTTGGGAAATTTCCACATGAGCTAGAAGGCAGCGTCGTAGTTATAAGGATTTTATCGATAACTGAAATCTTGGAGAAAAAAAAGCAGTCAGGAGACTGCAACAAACATCCAGCATCGATCGGAAGTATATTGCAGCGTTAAATATTGCGATGAGAGGAAGAAGAATAATGTATTTTTCAATTACAATCGACAAAAAAGCAGGAACTGATATTACTATGTGTTCGCATACGTATGAATAGATAAAAATTAATTAAAAAAATCAGACGCGTATAGGACGTATAATCTACCTACCTATCGCGTGTATAAATGGACTGGACTGGGATCCCGCTTGCCTTCGTCGCGAGCGAAATTACGCAATAAGAATCGAAGCTTGTTCGGTTGCCTTCGGTATCCTGGTAGTCTTGTATATTTCACCAGCAGTAAACCTGGACATTTCGCGCATTGCCGCGCGTTCCGGCGTAACTAAAGTCGGGAAAGGAGACGTCCCTCGTTTTTAGGACCACACGATGTAGTCATTTTTTTTTGTTTAATTCCTACCTTTTTTTCTTCTTTAATTCACTCACGATGAGATGGAGGGATTTTTGCCTGATTACAAAATCAGAATCTCTGAGGCGTTCCATAAAGTTTTTTTTTCATCATAATATAGGAATTTGATTCGGGCACAAGCCTGTTACATGTATATTTTGTCGTTATCGCTTGTTTTATTTACAATCCGTTTCTCCTTATAACATTTTTTTTTCCTCTTCTGAGGAACTTCCTCATAATTTTTTTCCCGATTAAATCAAGTTTTTGTTTTATGTGATTGTTGGAAGAATTTATTTTTAATGAAAGTGTTTCGTTTATAGCAAATAAAGACTCTTCATTAAAGATGAAAAAAAGACATTAATTAAATTGCAATTGAGTTGATAAATCGATGTTTATCAACTTGAATGAGTTGGAAATTATTTTTAATGCCAATAAATGAAGAAAAAAAATATTTCTAGCATTATAATCAAGACTATTCTTTTGTGAATCACTGAAACGTATTATGTATAGTTGTGCGATGAGGAAGATTATCATGTAATAATAATTTAAAACTATAATGTGAAAAACAATCGATTGGTTTTCTTGCAATAACTCAAGCTATACTAAACATGTAATGTCAATGGATTGAGCATGTATGACAATTTAATTAACATTAATGTCTCAGTTGATTTTCTCGGGAGTACATTGAAACGGGACCAATTCGAACTTGAATCAAGGACAAACATTATCATGACGAATTGCTGCTGACTGTGTTATATTATACGTTATGTAGGACTATTAGTTTATAGGTAATGTGTGCAAAATCCAACTAGCAAATACAAGTCAAGTATATATATTTCGCAACAACGCGCTTAACCTCTATGGAGGAATGCGTTTAACGGCTTGACGCCTACGGGACGCCTCAATACTTCTCTCCCAAGTTCCTCTCCCTCCCTAGTCTTTATGAAACCTTGAGGAAGAAGAAAAAGCGTTGCAACACGATCCTTCGAATCTCGGCACGATGCCAAGTTTAAAAAATCAACGGCGCGTGTTACATCGGTGTAAGCTTCAATGTGAATTTTAATTCTCAAAAGTTCTTTTATTATTTTGTTCCACTGCATTCTTCCATTTGAGATACACATTCCGTACGTCGATTCATAAAATACGAGATTTTGTGAATCTTTAAAAAACGAAATTCTCCTCTTTGCCGCGATCATTCGACCCAAATCTTCAGGTGAAAAATGTCCCATGTCCCTCTGTCGATAAAAAAGGGGAAAAAAGAATATAAGAAGCGGTAGACCCTTATCTGTCGGTATCGTATAGCCACGTTCTGGACCTAGTTAACTGTTCTCGATCCCACTAGATCAACAAGAGGGACACTGAATTTCGGCCTTTTTGGCTTTCATGTGTCTCTTTGGAGGTCCAACTTGAAACCCAAAGAGAGTTCCGTCGGCATCGTGAAACTCCTCTCGCCTTTTACATTTCTTTCCAGTACTCCACTATATTCTATACTGACTTTTTAACTCTTCTTGTGGCTCGATTATAAGGGGCCCATGGAGCTTTGGAAGCCGCTTTTGTTCCAACAAATAGAGGATATACCTCTTGCAGGAGGGTGGTGCAGTCATTGGGGAGTGAGGGAAAAAAGGATTAAATGGAAAAAAAAATATCTATAGAGATACGAATGAACAAGAAGGAGAGAAAGCCGAAAAGACGATAGAACCTGGAGGGAATGGAGAAAGATGCTTTGCACACCCTCTCCCGGAGGCTAAAAATGGCGCAGTAGGAATTTAGCTGAGGGCTGTAAATATTATAAAGTGACGCTACGCAGAAAGCGGGAGCTCTACCTTTTGCAAAAATAGTCTATCTTTGTCTTACCAATTGAAATAGCTATTGTGGAAAGAGAAGTGAGATGAGAAAGAATGGAGGGAACTCTGAGGGACAATGCCCAAACGACGATGCACAACCGGGGAATACCTTCTACTTTGGACGTGAATTACGTCTATGCAGCATTTTGCAGACATTAAAAACATTTTATATCTCCTTTCTTGGCCACTGTTACACTCCCCAGAATAGAAGACAGAGCGAGAGAATAAGATGATTTCAGTGGTGGTTTTCACATTATTATTTTTTCCTTCTTTTTCACAATTATAATATCCTCAGATATTGAGATTCAAATGCATTTTTTTTCCGCCAAATGACTTTGTAGACATGAATTGTTGAGTTGATTTGAGGAATTAAACTGATTTGATAGTAGATCACATTTGTAGCAAGTGGCGCCATTAATGTGAAATAAACCTGCCCTTGGTTCTGTTACATTTATTTTATTTTATTATGATTCTTTTACCGCGTGTGTACACGCCTTCTTTGTTCCCATAACGCGTGTATGATATGCCGTGTACGTGCAAACGAGCGCGGCAAAAGTATTTCAGTGCGCAGGCGTTAACACTGGGAATAGGTTATTTCACCATATGAGAATAACGATATAAGTAAAACGTGTATAACACACGAAACTTTATGTGGCTGAAGTCGTCGTGTATTTCCAGTAGTAATAATGGTAGAGTTGTAGATCGGTAAAACCCACTCGAGGATGTGCTAAAACCACAAAACCACAATGGTTTAATGCTAATGAAAGACAGAGGCCATAGTCAGCAAATCCTCCTGCAACTTATTTTTATTATTGCAAATTACCCAACTAATCTTTTCAAATTGAAAAGTAACATTAACTATTCAAAAATCATCAGGAAATGAAGAATAAAATTGGAGGGAAATGTTCTGAGATTATAGTGGTGAGAAACCAGCAGGCTCTAATCACTTATGGTAATAGAATAAAAGATCGGCCACTTCACAAACAAAGAGGGATAATAAAACGAGGAGAAAAAAAATGAATTTGAATGAAGAGCACGCGTCAACTCTCTTTTTTTTCGTTTCTAGATGAGAATCTGAAACACTTCGTGTTGGTTTTTATGGTGCGTGTCACGCTCATAAGCCAGTGAGCCCGGTGTCAAAACCGGGTTCTGATGCGCATTTCGCATAGACACGTGCTCATCTGTAGGGAAAACGATACTTCTTCTTCAAAATTTCACTCCAATTGTTGGCAATATTTTTTTAAAGTCGCGACCAAGTTGAAAACCGTGACACGAGTTGGTAAAACATAAACGTTATAATTTTATACCGTCTACACGGACTGGTTCCTCCGAAAAGAGTTTGTAATCGACACGCGAGGCCTTTTGGTTTTCTTCAGTGTCCTCTTGGATGATGCCTATGTGATCTTATTCCTGGAAGTGTATACCAGGACCTGAGGTCCTTTCACGAATGATTGTGTCTCGAGGGCTACACGCCACATACATATACACACGCTAGCCTGAACTCTGCAAAGATAAAAGAAGTTAAAATAAATTACACACACCATGGGTAAGGGAAAAGCAAGTGATCGTGTCTGCGGAAATTCCTGGTTAGTTAGATTTTCATTTCCAAAGGTATCATAACGGGTCTCTTCTTCATATGCAATCAATTTATAACAACCAATTTATTAAGCCCTGTTGAAATATTCTCTCTACGGCATTTGAATTTCAACGAACCACTAAAGACGTGATTCAAAACAATATTTACCTCCTCCAAATTAATCATAAAATTTCTTCGTTCGTGATAAATTGTCTCATTTGTTTTTTTAAACTTCAATATTCATCTTGTTGAGAACCAAACACTTTTTCTGATGCCCGATGAATTGAATGGAAGACCAACCAAACAAGGGACTTTTTTGCTACCATCGTCCACAAAACGATGCACACACGTTATTTAGGAGAAAGAGAGAGTAAGAGAAAAGAGCGACGCGCGCGAGGAGAGCTCATTTCGAGTGTTTGGATCCATGGCAGAAAGAAAAGAGGTGGAGTGGAGAGTGAAGGCAAGAGTTGGAGCCCCTCAGGTCCAGACGTAGTTGGCAGCAGAGAGGAAAAAGGAGGAGGAGGGCAGAGAGAAGGGGAATGGAGAAGACAGGTGATGTTGGGCCTGGGGCACACGAGGAGAGTCAAGTCCAACCATTGCACACACATTCAAAGTTTTCTCTTTTGCTGCTATATTTCTGCCTCCTTCGTTCTTTCTTCTTTTATCCCACATCACGCGCACCACGATTTGAAGATGTGCGCGGCACTGGCGGAGGCATTTTAACGCACACAACATTCCTTGTGTTGTTCGGTGGGCCTTCAGGGAGAGATGCGTTCAGCTGGCAACATAGCTCTAACTTTAACTTTACTCTACAAGAAAGATCTATATTGATTAAGAAATTGAGTCGCAATAAATCGTCACAATATTCGATAACATATTCATTTTCTGCAGTTGATTCTTCGGTAGAGGTTCTTCATTCGTATTTACATTATCTGGACTACAGTTTATTTTTTGTTATATGAGAAGAGATTTTCTGTTTTCACTTACTCGGTGTTGTTCACCTAAAATGAGTTAGCTGTATCATATTTCAGAGGCGCCAGGATTTTATTTCTTCCTCTAAATCATCAGGTGTCATTTTTCATTCTCATCACTTCAAGTTACAGAGGAAAATGGAGAAATCATACTGAATAGTTGTTTTAACTATTGGATAATTATAAAAATTCAAAGGACATATGAATAATGTGTGGATGAATCTTTAAGCACCACGTGAGTGTGTTCATGCGTATGATGACTGCAGATAGTTGCATGCAAACTGCAAGACAAAGAGAGTGAGGGAGGGAAAGAGATGGAGAATAGTGTGGGCCGATGGCCAGGAATCGGCAAACACAATAGCCAAGCATTTACATGTGCATACAAACATATATAACGGTGACCCTCTCGTCGAATTATTATTATGTGAAATATAAATGCCCTGATATCCTGAATGGATATTAGTTGCGACAATAATTACATTTATTTGCAGTAATTGTTTTTTCAACAGTTAAAGTTCTCCATGATTTTAATTGACTTTGTTAACATGTCAAGTATTTTTGAAATTCATTTTGAATTTTATTGTTGGAGAATGAACGAAATGGTTTTGAAGGTATGAGACTGGAAAGAAGAGGATGACATGTGAGTGGCCCTACGCTGATGGAGAAACTGAGATGAGATCCCGATCATCGCTGAGTGGAAAAAGGGTTCATTCACCGATCCAAACTACTCATTGGGACGTAGAAGCGACATATCTCCCTGTCCTCTCCATCATCTCGTTTTCGTGAAGAGGGACTTGCTCTGGAATTCCAAGCACTCAATGAGCCAAAGATTTTAAACTTCGGAGGTCGTTTTACAACTAAATTCTAAATGAAGATACTTCAATTATACCTTTACTTTTTTCATTTCATATAGCTGATAAATCATTCATCCAAATGTGATTCAGGAAAAGAGTTACTCAAAAGAAATGAAGAAAAAACAAACGTGAAAGCTATAATTTTTGTGTTGAAAAAATTATGAAGACTCTGGTGGTATAGAATTAACTGCGGACCCGATGAAATGATGCGATTATTACGTGCTCACGTGATGATGCCAAAATGATGAACGGTAATACCGGCGCCTTGAATGCACCAGTGGAGTATGGAAAGAAGGAAATAAAAAGAGATAATCTTTCTGCATATAATCAAATGGAACGACGTGATGATTTGGGCGAAAAAAAGTCCCGCAATAATTTGGTAACAAAACCGTGCTATTTCAATCAAAACAATGCATATTTTTCAATTTTAGTAATATAGTGCATCATTATATTCTCCATAATATAGAACTGAAAGAGTCACGATTGGATTACCGCTCATCATCTGAGAATCCACCTGAGGTAACTCTCACAAACATTAAACAAGTTTTTAAGATTAATAAAATTGTTTCATCTGTTGTTGTTATTTGATAAATGATGGAGAATTAATTTTCATTGAGACGTGATATAAAATATCATGACTGGCAAATACCATAGAGACGACTCACTCTCGTGTAGAGATCAATTACTCTATCGCCCATTGAATAATGATACAATGCACACCCAATGACCAGTTGAATGTAAAGTTACTGGCAAATATATACGTACACATATTCTCAACACTTGGGTACAGAGATTTGCCTAGCGCATAATTCGTCTCTTTCTCTTTATTCCCAAGAAAGCCTGTATACCATGTCGGCAAAGCATGTGCCGTTTGTGCATACACAAGCCTTCGAATAATGTTAGCATCATGCTTTCATTCATTCATGGAGACTCCCGAAGTCCCTGTGAATGGTTGAAAGGTTTCAATGCATTTCATCCTGAATTAAATAATCAAGAAAAGAGAAAAGAAATAAACTGAAACAATTTAACCTTGACAAAGATTATTGTTCGTTATTGTATGGTTCAAATTGATTTCATAACGAGAAGGAAGAAAAAGATCTCTGGAGTTTCATTCGTGGAATCTCTTTAGTATTGTTTTTCCGTAACAAGAAGAGATCTCTAACGAACCGGTCCATAGTACGTGTGTATGTGTGGGTCATGCCGCGGCTTTTATAATCGGCTTAAAATCTAAATCCGATTCCAAGAGCCCCGGCGCCGCCGGACCAGTCTGACCTTTTCTCCAAAAGCAAGAGCACGACGAGTGTTTACCTGTAACGCAAAGAGAGCGATTTTTTTTCTAGATTTGCGATAAGACTAAAGCAAAATTTTCTAATTCATAATTAGCTTTGATTCTTCTACACTATTAACTCCCATGTGAGATTTTTCATTCAAAGATCCATATTAATACGTTCCGCTGCTTATTTGGTAGAGATCTATATTACCTTGAATACAAAATAGTAAAAAAAGGTACAGCAGTCTGCAGTACCATCGAATTCTCTGCTTGAATTTTCTCCCTTCTTACCTAGTAATAAGGCCCCCAGGGGGGGTTGAGGACATCTGGCATTTTTTAACCAAACAACTGCTCTTCTCTCTGGCGGTTTTTGGGCCCCTTTCTCAGAATAACCCTTTCAACTAACAACGAAAATGATAAACGCTACACATTATTAGATGTCGCTAGGAGCATGTCTGGCAGTATTGAAAGTGTGAAAAAAATATTGCGAAAGCAGTGTTCTCTTCAAAATAAAAATAGTCATAATTCCATGGCCAGGTCAAGGCCATCATAAAGAAAGAAAAAAAAATCGTTAATTTTTCTTTTAAAAAAGTGTACGAAATATATGTCTCTGATGCAACAAAACTTGACCCAGTCTCATTCTCAACTACATACACAAACGAAAATCCCCGACCTCGCCCTTGCCAACTCAGAGAGTTTGGTATAAACTTGGCCATAAAGTCCGCTGCCGCACAGAGACGTACTCAGATTACCCAGATAACTTTAACCGAGTCTCCACTGACCGCCCATCATTCATCAGTCCAGTAAGACTCACTGAGACTCTCTACGTCTCTTTCTCTTTATCCAGTCTGAGCATTTCCAGTACCTGTGCGTCGGCATTATCTTCTCTTCTTTACATTCGCAGATGAGCACAAATGTTCTCAGCAGGGCCTGCAGATGCACACAGCAAGTGAATGAAAGTATCATTTGTTATGACCTTCAAGGGGTCATGAAAATTATTTATGAAGTACTTCAGTATCATCATTATAATAATCACGTGTTGATTAAGAATTTGTATAATTTTATCGCCTCACAGTGCAGTTATGAATGGAAGTGGAGGCTTACTATCATCGTATATCCTCTTTTAACTCTCTTCATTTTCCACTGAGGAGTTTCATCTGAAAAATTTATTGAGTTAAGGAATTTGTTTCTTTTCCATCGAAACATTTTGAATTCTTTAAATCATTACAACTCCTCCCACCGTATATAAACTTTCCTTCAAGTTATATTAATTGAGATATTCGACAAGTTACTCCAAGAAAGTGAATGAATAATTGAAGAAAAAAATATCTCTTGATAATGATGTAAACCTCCATATTAGGATGATCTGGTATAACGGCTACCTGAACTTTTGGTATTCTTTAAATTCTCTGTCTCGCTCTCTCTCTCTCTTTTCACATTTTTCTACCCTTTTTTATTGAGGAAACTTGAGTAAAGAAACCAGGCAGATAAATAAGGAACGAACATAACATCTCTCCTCTCATCATCTCCCACCTATTGCCTGAATCCGGCCAATTACCTCCAATATTGTGACGAGGATTAGCGTCACTGGCTCGACCCCTGGATTTACATTGTATTTGCATAATTTTTCGTTGCACTAGCGAACGAAACGAGCGCATATACCTTCCCGTAATCCCTTTCTCTGCCTCGTGAGGTAGTATAGTGTACGATGTCATATCTTTGTTTTTTTCCCTCAAATAAAAGATTTGTTACGTGGGCAAAGACAATCAACAGCTTCTCGTCTTCGTTCAGAAGTAAATTATGAATGGACTTAATTGATTTTATGAATCCATTATTGTTAATTCTCTTCTATTTTTCAACGCGGCTCTCGATGACTGGAGATGGAATTTTTCGAGCAACAAACACTTTTGCCATATAATCAAGGAGAGATGTTTTGCAGACGAGAAAGAAAGAACGCTTTTTTTTCATCGCTTTATTATTGTATTCACTTCTTTCTCTCTCAAATTCACTGCAGGAGTATTTCCAAAGTTATAACCAACTATATAATCCCGTGCAGCCCACGCGCTTGTATTTACCGCGCTCTTCGTCAGGTTCGCGGGTCGCACAACTGGTTTTTCAAACGTCCGCGCGAGCTCCGACTCAACGACGAGATCGCTACACACTCCATTCTTCTCGGTGTTTTTTTTTATTTCTTTATAATTGCTCAGCGATCTCCTGACGTTCGATATGAGTGCCTAATATTTTGAAACTTGGTAAAGAAAATGAAATTTATTAATTATCGTGGAAATAAAAAATAATTCTCATTAGAGGAAAGTAGGCTAGACTGGACATCCCAACGAAACGGTTTGAGGTAGAATTTCTTTAATAATTCCATAGAAAAGTTGGGAAAATTTCTAATGGAAAGTATCTGCATTAATTTTCAGGGCTTTAAAAAAAATTAACTGTTTTCGCCAAAAATTTAGGACTGAACCTTTTCTATTTTCAATTAAAAAAAAAAATTCCGGTTCTATTTGCCGGGGGGCCAAAACTCGGAAACTAAATTAAAGGTGAGCTCATTCTCCATCGATTCGTATTTTTTGAAGATTTTTATCAATTTTTCAAGGGGTTCTATCTCATTCAATAAAAATGCATATCTCCCAATGAAACATTCGATGTATTACAAAAATTCCCAAAAATCAATTTAAAGATGTGTTTTCAGATGAAAACACATCTTTTCAATTCTCGAAAGGGGGACCCCTTCAAATTTTCACGAAAAACTCGAATTTTCAAAGAAGTAAAAAAAAATAATTTCAACACATGTATTTTTACTAAAATTTCCTCAGCTTTTCAATGAAATCATAAAAAACTCTCTATCCCGAACCCCCCCCCCCCCCTATATTGAATATTCAAGTT
>JABSMS010011081.1:0-13411 GCA_018902275.1 Aleiodes sp. PSUC_FEM 10030003
CATTATATATAAAATAATATTATTAACTAAGGAGCAGTTCATGCGCAATTGATATAGCGAAGAAATTGAGAATCATCTCAATGACATAATGAAGATTGTGAGAAAAAAAAGAATTTCCAGAGACAATGTTTATGAAAATTGGAGCAAAAAATAATGAATTACAAGCGCTAATGATTGGAAAAGAACTTACGAAAATTTGGATTCAACAAAACCCGATTGGCCAGTTGAAATTTACGTAATAATCGATGGTGTTGTTTGGAATTAAAAAAATCATTAAAAGCACAAGAAAGATAATAAAATACTTGAACAACCTGCGTGTTCACCAACTGAACAGTGGACTGACTAAAGAACAGCAAATTTTCCCCTTCAAATATGAACAAAAAAAAGGCTATAAAACCAAATGCAGTTACATGAAAATGACTGATACATTTTGCTGCGTTCTCATGAAGCGATATAAAGCATATGGAAAGAACGTAGTACCTTAATTCTCCATTAATCACGCAATTGTCAGCATTAGAATGTGAAAAAAAGGTGATTTTAATAATTCTACATACTTAGGAATAATTTTAATTCAACATGAATGATTTACCAGGCACTAATGACAGCAAGAGACTATCGAAAATGACGAGACGTAAAAACTTTACCCAAGGACCCATGGAACATCGCACCGGAAAAGGAGGAGAAGCAGCTACATTCGATATACGATAGTTCCTCGACATCCGGTTATGCTTACGATTAATCGAATCGAAGAAACTATCCGAGTTATCGAATGTTCCTGAATTCAAATACTTTCCTCAGGCGATAGTCAAGTGGAAAACACATGGTTCGATGAATTTCGCGGAGTTTCTTCGAAGAATTTCCTTCGCCATTAATACATCGTCACCGTAGAATTGAAGAGGCGTAAGTGCCATTTTCTCTTTTCGATCAACGAAAATGTGTAACTCATTGTTCTTTCTGAAAAATGAATTCATGTAGGTTTTTGAAAAATAGTACTTACGCCCCTTTGATTCTATGACGACGATATGAAGTGTGTTTTTACTCCATAAATTTCTCTTTTCCTCATTTCCACACCATCAAAAAATCAAATAAATATTTGCAAAATTTAACCCATGGCTCAACTGAATTCATCGAGATAATTGTAAATAAAAATAAAAACTGAAGCAAGAGTTGATGCACAGCATCTAAGGCTTTCAAGAATAGCTAAGAAACCATGGAAATGCTTGACCAAAATATGGTATTTATTTAAAAGTTTATTTTTGGGCTTGTATAGAACATGAACATGTATAGAATACCTCGTTACAATAAATGAAGAAACAAATATTATATTACAAAATAACACACTATCGTTTAACAATGACAAGTATTTTGCGAAGTAAAAGAAGGTAGACAGCAGAGCGAGATGCGAAATACAAATGCGTAGCATCAATAAAAAAAATCACATTATCTAAACGTTAAATCCCAAACTCTCTCTTCTCTATCTTCACCAAAAATTTTCCACTAAATTAAATTATTCCCCGCCATTTTAGATGTCTCATGATATTTATTGATTACTTTTGTGTCTACAATAACGAGTAACAAAAGATATATATTTATTTCATCAAATTTCATCCAGAATAAGAAGAAAACATTAATTTATCCATTTACAAAAAAAGAAACTTCCGAAACTTGCGATGAGAAATGCACGATTTACAAAAAACAAAAAATTGGCACTGATTATTCAGGATCAGGTGTACCAGCAGTATCGGCTTCCGACGACGTGCCTTCTTCATTAGAATTTTCCTTATTTTTATTAGCATCCGGTACCCACAAACCGCTGTCAATACAGCGTTTCATGTGGTATCTCGCCTCCTCCTCCGGCATTTCCGATATTGTTTTCTGCAGCAGCGGTATGTCCTGCGATTCAAAACACTTCTTCAACGCCTCCGGTAAGCTCTCGAATACCTCGACCGGATCGAGTCCACCCGGACCGAGTCTCTCTTTTCTTTCCTCTTCTTCCGCCTCTTTTATAGCTTCAGCAATTTTTTCCGCCGCTCTCTTGCTAATCCTGTCCTTGAACGCTGTCAATTCGTCGTCGAACGACTTTTTGTACTCAACTTCCGCTACTTGTATGCGACTGAAGAAGGAACCGATGCAGGCACGTGGGTCAACGTCAAGCTGCTTCGATAATTCCAAGATGTACTGCATGCAGATGCACTGATGCGCCACGTGCTCCATCAAATCATGCTTCTCCTCCATCTCGAGATTAATGCACCATATAACCAAATAATTCGCTGTATTCTCGCAAACTAAATGTGGATTCTCCTGTAAATAAGCTTTACTGTCATCGTATCGCCTCAGCATTCCAAATTTCTTCAGTTTCGCCTCATTCTCTTTGACAAAATCCTTCATTTTCTTCTCTCTAACATCGTCCGGCAATTCTGATTCATCCTCTCTCCTTCTCAGCTTTGTATTGATCACGGTCTTTGCGAAACCAGGCTGTGCTATTGTGTCTACATTCCAGGGTGTTAATTTATCTTTCTTCTTGAATTCTTCCTCCTTTTCCTTAACTTTCTTCTCCTCAATTTCCAAATCCTGTAGGGCTTTCTTCATTGCTTCTAAATCTGGGGAATTTGCATTGTCTTTCTGAAGACTCTCGATTTTCTCCTTTGTTTCCTTCAGTTTCCGCATTGTTCTGCAAGGAATCAATAGAAGTTTTAATACAAACTTGGGGAATGAAGCAACAAAAGGAATTTAAGGATGATCTGGATACTTATTGAAGATAGAAGTAATTCGTAAATGAGAAAAAAATACTAAGATCTAGTGAACGATTTTTCTTGCGGCAAAAAGTGATTTTTGGTGCATTTCCGGTAGGTATCCAAAAAACCCTCAAACTTACTCAGCTTTCTTCTTTTCTAATTCTTCTTGCTCGCGCTTTCTCTCCTCCATCCGCTCCACTCGCGCCTGATGACGCCAACGGAAGAGTGACGGAGTGTCAATGTTTGGGTGAGTGTCATCTTCATCATCTGAAATCTGTAAGATACGGCAGATGTTTCATTTAAAATTCAGGAAGGAGATAAAATTATTGATTTAATTTTCCCGCTCGTTTTTGAGAAATATCTCGGAATCTAAGAGAGATAGCGGAATTTTTGTAGAGACCTTTTTTGTAGGTCCCTTTCCGCTCTACAAAAAAGGTCTCTATACAAAATTTCGTATCTCCATTAGTTCTCGAGTTACTGCGAAAAGATGATTTTAAGTAAAAATTCACTCGTCTCGTTTTATTTCTTCTGTGAAATTAAATTCGTGGATGCTTAAGGCTTCGGTACTTTTCATGAAATTAAATGCAGAGATTAGATCTGTTCATTATTATTATCTGAGTATTGTAAGCCAAAATATTTTGACATTCCAGAAGATTCTGGAGCAAGTTCAGTCCGCCAATTCAACATTACTCACCTCTATGTCCTTCCACTTGCTGTAATCAACCATTTTTTTACTCCAATTGCTCAATTAAATTACGAAAAATACTCGACGCTGCTTGAATTATCAATTAATCACTTGTAATGTGCACTTGATGGATTATTTTTCCACAGAATCTTGGTTATCGCCGCGTCCAATGTATTTTTACACAGAAAGTTTTGATTTCACTCATAGAATTTTACGTGTTGATGGGAAGACGAGATGAAAAATTTCCGGGTCTTTCTGCTCTGACGCAGGTGCTGCCATCTAGGAAATTCTAGGAACATTTCCAATGGCACCACTGCTCTCTTCTCCGTCTCAAAGTACCGGTGACATTGACCTCAATCAGCTGTTCCTCTTTTTTTTCTCTCACTTACTCCGAAAATAGTTTCGCTTGTTTTGTACTCAATCCAATTTGAATCTTTCAGTTAAAATTGTATAAAAGATGGACGATAATTCCTTCTATTTCAATCTCGCCGATGCATTGGTCGCCGATCTTCAGGATGAAGGTAAAATAAAATTGAACTCTGAAATTTATTAACGAATTGGAGAAAGCAGATGTGTTGAAAAAATCGATTGAATTCTCTTGCGAATATCTCAGAAGCGAGTGGATTTAGAGGAAATCATCAAGAGAGCTTTTTTGTTGACCTTGAAATTCTCTACAAAAAACGTCTCCTGAAATTTTCTCCTAAACCCACTCGTTCCACAGATATTCGCAGAAGAATCTCAAAAAAATTGTGACGCCTCTTTTATTTTTTCATCGGTAAATTTGTTGCGCACTCTCTCCAAGATATCTCGAAAACTATTAGACTCACAGAAATCATCAAAGAATCGTTTTTGTAGAGAATTTAATGGCCTACAAAAAAGGTCTCTCAACAAATTCTCGTAAATCTCATAATTACCAAGATATTAATCAATGAAGCAAATTATCCTCGACAGAAAAAACTGTCGCGAATTTGTGGATGACAAGGCTCCAAAAAATCGGAGACACGGGCCTTCGCCTGAAGTACACGAAGATGCTGATTGTCTCACTGCAGAGAAACCTAAAGAATAGTATTTTCGGGCGGTCGCCACCGGAAAATCCCGACGAACTCCTGAAAATTTTAAAAAATTCCTGGGATTCATTACAATCAGATAAAATAAATTCCCATTCCAATGAAAAATCGGGGAAAATTATTTCATCAATCAGCGGCGATTTGCGGGAATACTTTGCATTTCAAGAGATTGATGACACATTTATGCACGGCTACTACGGCATTTCCGTTGACGGTCCTTTATTCAAAAATGCGCGGGAAAATTGGGAGGTTATTTCATTGAGTGACGATGAGAGGCAAATAAACGATGAAATTGAAGGATTTCTTCGAGATAATACGATCGAGTCACAAGAAAGTATTAAAAAATCATGCAAATGCGTTGATGGAAAAGTGAAAAGTGTTGTTTCCAATAAAAGTCGACCATGCTGGGGAAGAAATCGTTACATGGAAAGGCTTATTGATCAATCGCGTGAGTTTTTTTTTTGTTATCAGTTGCAGTTAACAACTGCTGAAATAATTATCATTGACACACTTAATAATTAAAATTGAATTATATATTTAATTATTTTTTTAAGCACATTCTGCTGGAGATCTTGATGCCGTGGGAGTTAATGCAATGCTTCAGAATATTCATAAACATCGAGGAAAATAGTAGAATCGATAATTACTAAATTAAGGAGTGAAGGAAACCGGTTTTTGTGATAACTTGTGCATTTTTTTAATAACACATGAGCACTAATTTGTTGCTCACGTCATTAAGTTTTTTGGAGAATAATGAAAAATTTATTGTTCACGTAAAGATGAATTGTTCTTTCATTAGATAAGTTCTTTAATTGGTTGGATTATTCGGGGGTTATGTCTCACGATTGAAGGGATTTTATTAATTCGGTAACATAAGGAGGAATGGCTCTTGATTCGATGAGAGTTGGGGGAGGACGTTGTCCGCCAATTGTTGTGGGCCTACTTCTATTGTTGTGTTTTCTTCTAACGTGCAATTGGTGGAGTATTTCAACTGAGAATAATGAATTATTACTACAGATTGATCAGCTGCATGAGGAAATTAGGATAAGGTGAGGATTCTTTTGTCGTGAAAATCGTATGTGGTTTATTTTGGAAATATCTTGGAAACGGTAAGGTTTAGGACAATTTGTCAAGAGACCTTTATTGTAGAGAATTTAATTCTCTACAAAAAAGGTCTCTTGATATTTTGCTTTAAACCTACTCGTTTCGGAGATAATCGTGAAGGAATGTGCGATGATTTTTTTTTTGCTCTTGTTACTGAAATTGTTGTAGATTCTTTTGAAGATATCTCAGAAATGAGTGGACTTAGAGAAAATCGTCAGGAGAGCTTTTTTGTAGAGAATGTTCTGGACTACAAAAAAGGTCTCCTGATTAATTCTCGTAAACCCAATAGTTTCCGAGATATTCGCAAAATAATCAACATACAATATTTGAACTCTCTCTTCTGTCACTTTAGTGATTTATGTCATGTTTAATTTGTTTCTGTGATTTTTATCTTTATGCAGCCTTGAGGAACGAAAGAAATGTGAGATACTGACTGATAAATGTAATGTACGTTATAAACAATCTGAGGACACTATTGCTTCACTCCATATTCGTGAAAATGAATTCAGAAAGAATAATGATGAATTAACAAAATCAGTGGAACTGTGTAACAGTGAGATAGATTCAATGAAGAATGTTGATGCTACGAAGAATGCAGCATTGGATGCACTCAGGCTTGATAAGGACACAATTACAGATCAATTGAATCTCAAGCGGGAAGAATCACAGAAGCTTCAAGCTGACTTAGAAAAAGTAATGGTTCCTTATAAAGCGAGAAGAGTCGAAAATTTACGACTGTGAAATTTTCAGACAAATCAATTTCATTCCATCATCAGTTTTCTGCGAATATCTCGAGAATTAATGGAGATACGCCCTTTTTGCCCTAATCCTTTATTGTAGCTCTCGAAATTCTCTATAAAAAAGGATTAGGGCAAAAAAGGCGTATCTTCATTAATTCCCGAGAAAATTCTGAAAAAATTCGAAAGTATTGACAAAACTTCTAGATTTTGCGTCTAATGATATTCCAATTAATAATTGCAATAAAATTATTTAGAAAACATTGCAAAATTAGGTGACCAAACTGGCATTAACTTCTTCACTGAATTCCACGTTCATGTTTCTCATTTTTTTCTTCCAGATAAAAATCGAACTGAGTAATCTGAACAGAACCTGCAGCAGCAAAACTGCCCAGGTGGCCCCAGAGCAAGAACGTAAGTTGCATAATTATTTGCATAAAATTAACGACATTAACTCAGTGTTAAAGTGACAAAGATTAATCCAAATGTCACTTTCATGTCTTTGCAAATATCTCGAAAACGGTGAGGTTTACGAGAATTTACCAAGAAACCTTTTTTGTAGCCCTCAAAATTCTCTACAAAAAAGTCTCCTGATGAATTCCCCTCAACCATTCCAACGATATTCCCAAAAGAATGCCCGAAGAATTGAATCCAACAATTTTCAGATAATTCAAAAGAATTGACGAATTTTGGACTCGGCGATGATAATGACGCTGCCGGTGAAATCGTCGACGAACAACAGGTACTACCAGAGCCATCGAGACACCGTAGCCCATCACCGGACGATCGTGATCCAGTTTTCAATCTCGTAGCAAGAGGCTCCAACGCAGTTACATTCAAGCCTAAATAAATCGTACGTATTAAATTGAGAAAACAACAAAATACCACAAATTATAAACTTTATGAATTAATAAAAACAATTTTATTCGTTAAATTCTACATGTTCATCAAAATATACCTTAATTCAACAATGATATGAAATAAATACATCGTGAAATTTTTAATTGCCTACAAGCATAATTATGTTTCCATGGAGTATTGTCTCGATATCATAAATTATCCTCCATCTCGTGATGAAAAACATCTTTCTCTCTGGCTTCTATAGTTAATTTATCTTTCACTACGGCGTAGACGAGCGATGTCCATTGATTTTAACCGAAAGAACTTCAATTTTTATATTTTCATTCATAAATTATTGGTGAATTGAGATGATTTAGAAAATGTGTTTATTCTAATGCGAATATCTTCAGAACGAGTAGAGTTAGGGGAAAATATCAAGAGACCTTTTTTGTAGAGAATTTTATGAGCTACAAAAAAGGTCTCTTCATAAATTTTCCTAAAGTCAATAGTTTCTGAGATATTCACAAAACAATAGTGAAAGGAGATGATTAAAAAAATTATGTCTCACTTATTTTGCGAATATCTCCAGAATTCTTAGTTCTAGGGGAAAATGACAGGAGAGCTTTTTCGTAGAGAATTTCATGAGCTACAGAAAAGGCCTCTTGACATTTTTCTCCAAACTCAATAGTTTCTGAGATATTTCCAAAATAATCTTAATTCAATAATTAAACTCATTTTTCTCGAAACAATTGAATGGAAAAACGTTCAATCAGGCAGAAGACAAATAAACGTCAATAATAATAACAGTCACTCATTGTTCGTTTACATTATAAAAATGGAATTTTTATTTTTATTATTATTCTCTTCGTTGTTCTCTATTACTTGTTTTTTAAATTCAAAATTAAAATATGTCGTTTTGTTCCTTCTCTTAAAATTAATACTGCTTCACGTTAGCTTTGGTATATTAATGCATTTTTGAAAAAAAAATGCCGAGTAAATAGTGAAGCTCGAGATTTTAATTCCTACAGCTGCACTAGAAATTTTTTTATTATTTATATTTGTTTAAAAAAAAAAGTTAATATATCTCCAAATATTTTTATAAAAAATTCCCATTCATTTGGTTAAAAAAAGAAATTATAATTTTTTTATAATCTATTCAACATTCATAAATATGTTTTTCTCTTGAAAAATAAAATAGTTAATAATGAAATGCTCAATTTGTGACTAGAAACGAATCGATCGTCGCGCATTTCTTATTTACATTATTTAAAATTCATGGGTTTTTCGTTTTTCTTTCCTCGTAAGTACAAACACCAACAACACAATAGAACATATTAAAGCTGATGATAATGAATAGCAATTGTTAACAATTTTTATCTTTTTCTAGAAGCTAAATAAATGCAATTCAGCAGAGAAGAGGTAGAACGAGGCGTCGCACGTAGGAAAATGTTTTATAGAGAATTGAAATATTTTTCATAAAGAATTGGAATTTCTCCATGAAGGCTTCATAAAAAATTTTCGTGCGTGCAATTTCACGTGGAATTATTTTCAAGAAATATTTTGGAAAGGATATGGAAATTTTTGTAGGTTTTATTCCGTTTTACAAAAAAAGTACCTATGAAAAATTTCGGGACCTTCATTTTTTGAGATATTTTCAAAAGACTGTGCTCAATGAAAAAAAAATAGGAAGTGAATTTCTTCGAACTTTTTTTTGAGAATATCTCGGTAAAAAAGCGAGATACGGATATTTTCATGGAAACCTTTTTTGTAGAGCGGAAAAAGACCTACAAAAAAGGTTCTTATGAGAAATGTCGTATCTCCATTAATTTCCGAGATATTTCCAGAAAACCGTCGTGAAAAAAAATGGCCAGGCAATTATTTGAAATTAAGTTTACTGAAAATACCTTAGAAAATAAAGGAGATACGAAAATTGTCATAGAGATTTTTTTCGTAGGTCTCATACCGCCCTACAAAATAATCCCCTATGAAAAATTTCGCATCTCCTTCATTTTCCTAGACATTCTAAAAAAACTCAGTAAAAAAATAATTAAATGTCAACTATTTTATCTTAATTTTTTGCAAAAATCTCGATAAAAAAGGGGGATCCAAAAATTTTCATTAAGACCTCTTCTGTAGAGACGAACGAAACCAGCACAAAGGTCCCTATGAAAAATTCCCTATCCCTATTAATTTTTGAAATGTGAAAAAAAATTTACCTCTCCACTACAGAATTATTCGCATGCATATACTTTTTTTAGGCCTAAAAATTTGCATTCCATTGCACAATGTTACTCGTTGCAATTAAAAAAATATCTCTGCAAAATAATAAATAATTATATTCCCCAACAAAAGCTACTGCTCCTCACGGAGAATAATGCGACGCATTTCTGTGCTTTCTGCGGAAGATGAAAGCAAAAATTGAACGAATCCTTCGCCATCTACTTCTCTTTCTAGCTGTCTCACGATGTCGTTCTTTGTGACGTATTTGACGTACGATTGAATAAAATGAATCGTCAATGAATTGTCTAAGTGCTGCTGATGTTTCATAAAATGGACAGCCAAGCTGTTCGGCCAGTGTTTTACCCTCTTCAGTTGTAACTTTACGTTGTTGTTGTAAATCAAATTTATTACCAACTAATACTAGGGGAATGTCCTCATTAGCACGTACACGTGATATTAATTTTCTGTATTCAAGTGCTTCTTGGAAGCTGTGCCTGTCTGTTACTGAGTAACAGATCATGAAACCCTCGCCGCATCTCATGTATTGGTCACGCATAGCTGTAAATTCCACCTGAAACATTTTTTTTTGTTAACTTTTAGTGAATTCCTGTGATAAAGTTGTGAAAGAAGAGAATTATTATCTCTAGAAATATTAGTTCTAGGGGAAAAAGTCAGGGGACCTTTTTTGTAAAGAATTTTAGGAGCTTCAAAAAAGATCCGATGACATTTTCCTCTAAACTCAATAGTTTTGGAGATATTTCCAGAATAATCTGAATTCAATCATTAAATTCAATTTCCTTGAAACAATTGAATGAAAAAACGTTCAACCCAGTTGAAGACAATAATAATAAGAATCACTCATTATTCGCCTACATTATAAAAACGGAAAAGCTGTAAATTCCGAGTGAAACAATTTTTAAAATTTTTTGTGATTCAATCAGAAGTTAAAATCATTTAAAATTAAGTGTTTTTTTGGTTTTACCTGGCCTGCTGTATCGAGAATGTCCAAGAGTGCTGGCTCACCGTCTATCACTGCCTGTTGCCGATATGAATCCTCTTTTTTTTCAATTTTCAGGAAAAATTTTAAGGAATTACATTAATGTTGGACTGAATATTAAGAAAATAATTAATTAATTTGAATCGTGCTTTTTTTCTTAAATACCTCGGAATCTATAGGAGATCGAGAAATTTTCCATGAAACACTTTTTGTAGAGGAGAGAGCTACAAAAAAGGTTTTTGCAAAGAATCTTTTATCTCACTTAGATTCGGAGATATTTCCAGAAGAAACATGAATTACCGTAAGGAACGAAAAATCGAAGTATTTAATGAAAAAAAAATGTGGAATTAATTACCAATCGTTGGGTCGTGGTAATCGAGGAAGCTGTGACTCACGAATTGCAGCGTAACAGCTGGAAAAAATATAGTTTGATATTTTAGCCATAAGAAATTCTAAGAAAATGATATTTGAAGGCGAAAGAAAATCTATAAACTCGATATTTCTTTGATTTTCTCTTTCAGTTTTTTCAAGATATCTCAGAAACCAATGGAGATACGACCTTTTCCATCAAGACCTTTTTTGTAGATCTTCTTCCGCTCTACAAAAAAGGTCTCGACAAAAATTTCCGTATCTCTCTTCGATCTCAAGATATTTCTAAAAACGTTATTAGCAGAAAGAATGAATAAAAAAACCGCGTGTTCTTTATTTCAAGAATATCTCCAAAACCACGAGGTTTACGAAAATTTCTCAGGACACCTTTTTTGTAGCCCACAAAATTCTCTACAAAAAAGCTATCTTGATAAATTATCGTAAACCTCATCGTTCCAGAGATATTCCCGAAAGACTAAAAGAATAATGAAAAAAACAATTATACCTGATTTTCCCACTCCACCATCTCCAAGAACCACAATTTTATAGACCCTCGGCACTCTAGCAGTAGATTGTCCAGACTGTCCACTCTGGTTTTTCCCATTTTGTCCAGAATCCGAAGTCATAATGTAATTATTTAATATCTGAAAAATATAAAAAACCTTGTAACTAAAAATTAAATGAAAACTGCATTAAAGTTACTTAATTTTTTTTAAAATGCTCCACTAACATGAATAATTCAGTAAAAAACAGCAGAAACATCTGGAGCTCACCTGCAACTCATCGAACGAATAATCAATATACGAAAAGAAGAATAATTAAAGCGGCAAATTAAATTGTATTAAAAATTACCCAAAATTTATTGATTAAACGGCATACTTGAATTTTAGGAGGGTGGGGATTGTGTTGCCAGCTCCGTAAAAAGGAGCGAGCAATAGTGCTCAAAATTCATTGAACACATGTGTAATTTAATGATGATTAAATTCCCAAATTAACATTAATTACCGCACAATAAAGCCGGTATTAATAATATTATTAAAAAACATGTGTTAATATATTTATTTGACATTAAAAAAAAACAGAACACTCACTTCCCACTCGTTTACATACTCCCACCCACACACACACGAGCCCACTCAGTGTACACACGTTAAAAAAATTATTCTGATCGCGCATACATATTGATACGCATGTCACGATCACCAGCGCCTCAATGATGTTTTAGTTCGATCCTTTTTGACAATTCTCTCTGCGGAAAAACAACTAAAAGGAATAAGTTACTTTCAATAATACACAGGCAAATGTCACGCTCAGCGTCGAATGAAAGGAATTTCAGTGAGAGAATGGACGATGAGAGCGATGTGACAATGAAGAATAATCAGGGACAGAGTTCATTCAAAGTTGCGCCAATGGATTACGATGATGATCGAGTAAGGTTAGAGAATAATATCCAGTGGGTGAAAGTGATGAAAGTTGAGTTTAATTTTTTTAGGTGATTCTTTCGTGAATAAGTTTGAAAGGAGTGGGTTTAGAGGAAAATGTCGAGAGAGCTTTTTTGTAGAGAATTTTCCGGGCTGCAAAAAAGGTTTCCTGATGTTTTTCGGTAAACCTACTCGTTTCGGAGATTTTTTCAAAAAAATGTCATGAATTTTTTGATTTTGTTTACTTGTTGAATTACTGAATTCATCCTGCATTCTTTCGGAGATATCTTCGAAACGGATGGGCTTAGAAAAAAATGTTAAGAAACCTTTTTTGGAAAGAATTTTCCGGGCTACAAAAAAGGTTTCCTGAAAAACTCTAGTAACCCTGATATTTCCCGAGATATATTAAAAAAAGAAGATACCTGTGATTTTCGAGTATTTCTTCACTTTCACTGCTGAATTATTAATTGCAATAATTAATTACCCTAAAAACTTCATTCACGCAGCCACAAGAAATGACAGCATCTTATTCCGAGATATCATTCGACTCTCAGTCATCACCACCAATATCAGAGCTTCGTTCTCTAGTTGAATCGCCAGATGAAGATGAATTTGGGGATGATAGGATGAAGAAAATCGATGGATTAACAGACAGACCGCAGATGTTGAATTTGAAGAACGATGAGGACAGTCCGGATGAGGAGGAGTGTCCCGATTTACCCGGTTATCGTAAGGCAATGGGTTACTTGAGACTGGAGGGTACAGTTATGCAGGAGGGTGACATGGTGCTGTTTGTTGCTGAGGATTTGGAGAATAAAATTAAATTGTCTAGTCCGGTTACTAAGAAAGGAGAGACACCGTCTTTTCCAGGATCGAGAAGTTCAACACCCTGCTTGTATAGACAGGCATTGAATCCCCAGTTACCGTTGCCTGATCATAATGCACTTAATGAGTTGGAGATGGAGGCGAGGAAAATAGCAACTTCGGTGGATTCGCTGACTGAAAATTTAGCTGCAATTTTACATAGTGTAAGTTTTTTAGAAACTACCGGCTTCAGAAGAATTCATGATTGAACCTTTTTTGTAGATAATTTCGTCTACAGAACAAGGTCTCTTCATGAATTCTGCTAAATCCGATAGTTCACGAGATATCATCAAACTTCTCTAAACGCAATTTCAATAAAAAACCGTAGAAGATGAATCGTGAATTTTTTTCACAAAATCCATTTTCATTGGA
>JABSMS010011092.1:0-13410 GCA_018902275.1 Aleiodes sp. PSUC_FEM 10030003
TTATATTATGAAAAGGGATATGTTAGGTTACGGCCGCATTATTGTGATTCTTTCTATCGTTTCGGCCTAGGGAATTTTATATTATTAGAGAAGTTCGACCGGTGGCAGCACTCTGTATTATCTTCCTTATTGTCCTGGATTGATATCTTTCAAAATATTAATTCAGGATAAATAATTTATTTTTGTGAGACAATTAAATAATTTTTTTTGTTATTACTATCATTTAACGTGCTGTACACCAGGGATAAATTTTGTAATTTATCATTTACTTTCAATTAATAAATTTTAATTAAATTGTTAAAATTCCCTTTCTAATTTTTTTTTTGAGTTATTGATTGGTTTTATTCTTCCTTATTCTAAACCCAAAACAACGATCCTGAGAGAAGCTGACCGAGCGAAGGTCAATAAGGGAGTAAAGGATTTAAGGATGTCTACGTAAATAATTGATTGTTTCGGATGATCGAGATCATCCTGGCGCCCGTTTTGATAATTGAATTTAAATTGTTTTTTTTTTCGTTTGTTGTTCCATTGGTTGGTTTGTTTATTTATTTTCAGGCGTGCTTAATTGTCAGGTTTACCGTTAGACCTGAGAATTACGTCACAACTCGTGGTCCATTCGGCATGAGGGATAAATTAAAGGATCTCTACCTTTATCTGTGATTTTGAAGGTTTCGGTTGTAGCGTCGGTGAGCAGCCGGATCAGTTGCTTCCTGTCATAGTCGTTATTTTCCAGTTTGATGTGCGGGATGTGCTCCTTTATTGTTGGATCAGGTGTTGTTTGGCTTTGGGCTTCAGGATCATGAGTTCGTTGAGTAGATGAATTGCAGCTAGGTGCATCAGATGGTTTCTTGTTTCTTCCTGTGGACCTGTTCCTCGGTGTTCTGATTTTTGAAGGTGGAGATTCTCTTGAATCACGAGAGTTGTTTCTGAGGCCACGCTTTCCCATTGTGGAGAAACGCAGCGGGGATGCACAGAGAGTTGGATGGAAACTAATACTTCGCTTGAATTTTAATTGCAATTTTTAATTAATACTTGATAAATTACGTTAAATATTAGCTGTATAATATACACTGGTAGTGGCATATAAACAGACTGGTTGGCGGGAAAGCAAGCGAGCGAGACAAACGTCCGTGAGACTTGTAATCACACGAGTTGAAAAATACTTTACCGCACGTGTGTCGTACTCTATTGTACATTGTGTGCAGCCCAGCTTTTTCCTAGAATCCTGATTCAGATATCGCCTGAACTCTGATTCGCGCTTACCTAGAAGCCTTATTAAGGTTCTTCTGTAAACGTCATTGAGGCTCCTCTGGAAATCTGATTCCGTCTTTCCTAGGAATTTGATTGAGGTTTCTCTAAAGACTTTGTTCAAACATCTGTAAATTTCATTCAGACTTCTCTGGAAAATTGGTTCAGGCTTGACTGTCATCCTGATTCAGGCTGATCTTGTGGGAAACTTTTTTCAGACTTATTTACAAACGTTATTCAATCTTCTCTGCAAACTTGATTCAGGTTTGTCTGTAAACCTGATTAAAGCTTCTCCGGAAACATTACTCATATATTTCTATGGAAATCTGATTTAGGAAACTTTTCTGTGGGCCAGATTTGGACTTCTCTGGAAACGTGATTGGAACTTGTCTGGCAATCGACTCCAGGGTTTCCTGAGAACCTGAGCCAAGCATTTCCAGAAATCTTACTGAAGTATCTTGCGAAACCTAATTTAGGTCTCCCTGGAAACTCAGTCTGCCAGATAAATTCCAATCGAATTTCCATCATGATCAGGTTGAGGCTACTAGACAAATCAGAATCAGATCGAAAATTTGAATCACATTTTTAAAGAAACGTAAATTACGTTTCCACAAAAATGCAAATCAAGTTTCCAGCAACACTGGAATTAGGTATCATAATGGGCCAATCCAGTTTTCTTACACTGCGATCCCTGAATTCTCAAAACATGTTTATTTTTCTCCTTGCTTTGAGAGTCTCATTTATTCAATCCATAGACTCAAATATATTCAAAAAAAAACTTAAAATAAAATGAAAATAATTGAGATTCACTTACTTTCAGGGTGAATGGGACGTTTGGAGTCCAATGCGTACAACGCACATGGCAATATCCGGCATGACAGTTGGGATAATTTGTCACCACTGGTATCAATACCTAGATGCTAGAATACCAGGAAAAACAATTGGAACTGTTATGAAAAAAGTTGTTCTCGATCAGTTAATATGTTCACCAATTTACATATCGGTATTTTTCATAACTCTTGCATTATTAGAGAATACAAGTTGGTTAGAATTAAAAACTGAAATTAGGGAAAAATTTCATAAATTATATATCGCTGAATGGATTGTTTGGCCACCAGCGCAAATAATTAATTTCTATTTTTTACCAACTAGATTTCGTGTCTTGTATGACAATACAATTTCATTGGGTTATGATGTTTATACGAGCCAAGTTAAACATGGTAAAAAAGATAAGACAAATCATTGACGAAGTTAATTATTAGTTCATTGGTGATGTGGTAAAGAAAATGGTGAAAAATTTCTTGTGAACATTTTGGCAAATATCTTTGAAACGAGTGGGTTTAGAGGAAATTTTTCAGATACCTTTTTGGTAAACAACTTTCAGCGCTAGGAAAATATCTCTTAATAAATTCTTGTAAATCTTATTATTTCCGAGATATTTGCACAATAATTCATTTTTAATCTTCTACGTATCTTTCATTAGAATTTTACTATTGAATTCTTCATTGAATCAATGGAATTAAATGAAATTGTTGAGTTGATTATAAAACAAAAATCCTGCAGGCAGGATTGACCGTGATTTAAATTTTTTAAATTAAGTAAACATCGAATATGAGTGACTAATGAACATCAAATTACCAGTGATACTCAAGAAAAAATGTTGTTAGGATGCTCAAGATGAACTTAAGTAAAAAGAATTGTAAAAAGTGTTGATAAATTAAGATAATTTTTTTATTGAAAATTGAATTTCATTTTTACGTGGTCCCTAGTTGGTTCAAAACATTCCATCGTGTATTCCAATTGGTACTAGTACAGCAATAAATAATAATAAATTTCGGGCAACTAATTTCCAATCGTTTGGCACTGCATATGGTGCGAGAATAATTGTTAATCTGTGGATCTGAAAACAAAACATTTCTACATGATTGAAAGAAATTGGTTATAATTAATTTATTTTATGGGGCTGATTAATTACCTCATGACTAGCACATATGAATATGTATGAAGAAACAAGTAAATTTAGGACTGGAAACCTTGGAAGAAGGACTAGAACACCGTGTGAATCAGCTGCTAACCATAAGTGACCTTGGCTGACCAGTGTCTCCAGACTTATTCGACCAAGTCCTGCTAGGAGGACGGAATATTTTCCTCGTAATGCCAGTGAGGAATTTCTTAATATTATGTATCCAACGATCTGTGGGGAAAAAAACAAGAATTATCAATAACCTCAACGAATAAATATTGAAATATTCAACAAATATCAGTTAAGGGGTTTCTATGGGTATTTCAAACCTATAAAAAAATTGATGAAAATTCACAGTTAATGTCTATAATTGTAAAGAAACCCTACTGTGAAATTTGAATGTAATTTGCAGATGCGTTCAAGTTACAATTTTTTTCAATATTCATTCAACACACAATCTGATAGGCTTGTTGAGAAAAAGTGGCACAAAAGAATTTGAAAATGAAAATGAAAACATGATGAAAATTTCAATTGACTCTGCAGTCAAGAGTTTAGTTTTGAATGAATGATATTTGAAATTATTTGTAGCCAATAAAATTTGCCTTTCTATGTCAGTGGTTCAGAAGCAGAAAGTCGTATGTGCAAGGACATACGACTTGGTGCTTTTAAGAAAATATTAAATTATCCCGTCTGAAATCAAGAGGTCGCATGTCTAGTTCGATGGAAGGGATTTAAAAAACAAAGTAGAGTGAAAGCGTTTCTAAATTGAAAAAGTTGAGTTCTCTAAAAAAGTAGAGTAATCAAAAATAAAATAGGTCTTACAGGTATGAATACGATGTACGAATGGATCTCTTCGCACTCAGCAACAGAAACACAGAGTATCGTGAATGTAGTATAAGCAGCGAGAGACACGATAGCAATCAATGGCGCCAGTGAGCTACCTGGTATGTGATCAATTCTCTGGAGTGCCAATAAAGCTGCTCCAAATCCTACGCCAAAAGCCACACTGTATCTATCTACTCTCCATCTTGACCACCATTCTCTGATGTCATCGTCTGTTGTAACAAACAGTGCCTTCCAGGGTCTCGTTACAAATACTTTTTCGAAGAATACCTGAAAATTTTAATATGACATAATCATTCATAAGTGAAGTAATTAAACATGAATCGACACGACTATTTGCACCACACATGGTTTACGGATTTCCAAGAAAAAAATTTTGATCGCCCTGCACTGGGAGTTGAACCCGGGTCAACCGGTTACGCGTCGGGTACTCTACCAATTGAGCTATCCAGTGCTATACCAATTCTCATTCAGATATTCGGAACCCATACAAACAATCATATCCCCACTCTGGTGCCCTTCCTAAAGCAAATTAAAGTAATGTTTAATTTTAAATTTTAGATTGATTGCATGTTTTTATGGATTTTTTGTATGTGGTGTAAATAGTCATATTGAACATGAATAGCTCAGAAACGAGTGAGTTTTGACAACCGTGCTTCGGCAAAATTCCATCGTCTACAAAAAAGATCTCATAAACTTCCATAAACTCAATGGTTTCATAGTTAATTGTAATTTTGAGTAATGAAGTTGGTAAACGAGGTGAATTAATTTTGAACTTTCCCCGCTTTCATCGGTATTTCGAGAGATAAACGAGATAGAGTGATTCTTGCCATAATCTCCTTTGTAGATTTGTCTTTTCTTGACAAAAAGTTATTAACGAAAATTTTCCTATCACCTTCACATACCCAGATATTCCTCAGAAACCGGAGCAATGAAATGATAGAAGGTAACTCGAATTTCTTTGTTTTAGATACTTCTGCAATTATCTCTGAAAAAGTGGGTTTTAGGAAATTTCAAAAAAAACATTTTTGTAGAAATTTTGGAAGGCTACACAAAATATCTCATAACAAATTTTTACAAACTCAATACTTTAAGAAGTAATGGTAATATTGAGTAATCAAGTTGGAAAAGAGGTAAATAACTTTCAACTTTCCTTGGTTTTCATCAAGTATTTCCGAAATTGAGCAAGATAGAACAATTCATGTAGTACTTTTTTTATTTCTGAAACGAGTGGGTTCAAAAGAAATTTCCAAGAGACTTATTCTGTAGAGAATTTCCAGGGCTACAAGGAAGCTCTCTTGACAAATATCCATGAGCCCAATAGTTCCGAATATATTTGTGGAAGTAAGTAATGAAGTTGTATAACGAGATGAATCAAGTTCGAACTTTCTCCGTTTCTCGGCTCCCTTGGTTTCCATCAAATAGTTCAGAAACCAAGCTAGATAGAACGATTTTTGTTTTTCTGTAAAAAAAAAGTATCAAAGAAAAATTTCCTATTTTCCCCAAGATACTGATAGATTTCACAAAAACCGAAGTAATGAAATGGTAAAATAAAACTCGATTTTCTTCTCTTCAAATTCTTTCGCAATTATCCCTGAAACGAGTGTGCTTAGGAAGAATTATCAGGTGACCTTTTTTGTAGAGAATTTCGAGGACTATGAAAGAGGTTTCTCTTCATGAGTCCAATAGCTTCAGAGATAATTATTGTCATAATATTAAGTAATAAAGTTATAAAACGAAGTAAATTAATTCCAAACTTCCCTCAATTTTCATAGAAAATCTCGGAAACTAAACAAGATAAAGCGATGTTTATGATGACCTTTTACGTAGCTTTGTCTTTTCTCTGCAAAAATATATCAAAAACTTAACTATCCCATTCAGATCGAGATATTCCAGCAAGACCGAAGCAGTAAGAAGACAACGAGATTCTTCCCTTTCAGGTTCTTTCGCAATTATCTTCAGAACGAATAGATTTAGAACACATTATGAAGAGATCTTTTTCGTAGAGAACTTTCAAGGCTACAAAAAAGGTCTCTTGATCAATCTTTGCAAGCCTCATCGTTTCCGAGATATTCATCAAGATGATCGACACAAAGTTTTTTAAAAATTGTTTAATCATTATAAACTCACCTCTGACATGTAAAGTACAGTGATAACAGAAACAAGTCCAATCAATTTCAATGCAAGATAAAGTAATGCACGTGGTCCATGTTCAGTTAAACTTCCAGAATAAACTCTTGGTGGTACCCAGGCAAGGAAATAAACAACGACAAACCAAAAGGAAACGAGTGGAACAAAATGATAAAATTGATAGGGCCGATTCATACACAAGCACAGTGATATTGTCAGTAGATTCAACCTGAAGAGCACCTACAAAACTGGGCATAATTAAAGGAACCTCAAGAATAATTTTATAATTTCAAATGAAATTGTAAGTGACTAAACGAAAAATTAAAGGTTCAATAAATACCCTGGTTAAGCGAATCAACGAGACATCTCCAGTCTGCCAAAAAAAACAGAAGTGACCGTAACCAGAGAGGAAGAGATAAGCGGAATTAATTAGCCTCAGGTGCATGTAAATTGGTAGCACATTGCTAGCACCAGTTACGTGATATATTAAGACAACTGCCTGCATCAAGCCCCTCCATTCATCGGTTTGTTCACGGTTTAATATTCTCGGACCTCTCTCGCAGTCTTCAGTGAAAAATAATCCCAATGCCAGGATGTAACCCAGTGGCAACCAGAAGCTGAATTCACTGTAGTATTTGTTCTCTTTCATGAAAAAATTCGTTCTGGAATTCAACAATTTTTCACATTTCATTTTAATTGTCCCAGTTAGGGGAACCAGCTGTAGGGGAATTTGTCAGGGGCACTTTTTTTAGGCCGTTAAATTTTCTACAGAAAAGTTCTCTTGATATTTTTCTCTAAACCTACTCGTTCTGAAGATATTAGCAAAAGAATGTAAAAAAAAGTTTTCAAGTTCTTCTTATACCACTGCATTACTCAATTATTTTACGAATATCACGGAAACGTTTCGGTTTATGGGAATTTAGCAAGAGATTTTTTTTGTAGGTCTTGAAATTCTCTACAAAATAGCTCTCCTGATAGTTTTCTTCAAACCCACTCGTTTTGAAAATACTCGCTAAAGAATTTAAACTAAGTTTTTCAATTTATCCCTTTTCGGTATTCCGGCAGTCAATTATTTTGTGAATATCTCAAAAACTTTTGGATTTATGGGAATTCAACATGAGACCTTCTTTATAGGCCTTGAAATTCTCTACAAAGAAGCTCTCTTGGCATTTTTCTCTGAAATCACTCGTTCCAAAGATATTGGCGAAATAATTACCTTTTTTTTTATTATACCGAAGTATTCCAGCTCCTTCAACTTTTTTTGGCAATACTGAACAAGATTAGGTATTATAGATTTTGTTTTCACAAAAAATTATTGTATCGAAAATATAAGTATTACCTGTCGCATAAATAAAAATATGCAAGAATACATGACAATCTAGCCAACGATGTTATCAATGTATAAAAATCATTCAATTGAGGTAAATCATCCTTTGGTGTTTCCGCTTGATTTGAATCAGCAGCAACACCTTCTACCTCTTCAGTTACAACTCTTGAATACAATATTTCCGTACGACGAAATATTTTTCTGTACAGCCAAATACTTCCACCAGTTATGAACCTTTTAAAGATGAGAATTATATCAAAAATTGAGAACTTTTTATCAACTTTAAAATAATCGATTAATCTATGCACTCATTTTTAATAAAATATCTCGAAATCTAAAATAGATAGAGGAAATTTTGTGAGAATCTTTTTTGTAGAGGAAAATCAGATCTACAAAAGAGGGTGTGACAGCAATTTCGCTACCTCCCTCAAACTTCAAGATATTGTGTAAAAACCAGCCAGAAGTGAATGGTAAAAGCAAAGAAGTTATTTTCACTTTTAATTCTTTTTTTTTAATATCTCAAAATATAATATCGAGACGGGATTTTTTTGTAGACTTTTTTTATAGGTCTGAATTCGGTCTACAAAAAAGGTCCCAATAAAAATTGTCGTTTATTAATCCGAGGGTTCATCAAAGAATGCATTTCAAAGTAAAAGCGATGTATTTTAGTCTAAAAAAATTGCAGATCCAATTCGAATATAAGAATTAAAATTTTATTGCCACAAACAATTCCGATTA
This sequence comes from Aleiodes sp. PSUC_FEM 10030003, assembly GCA_018902275.1. Taxonomy (NCBI): domain Eukaryota; kingdom Metazoa; phylum Arthropoda; class Insecta; order Hymenoptera; family Braconidae; genus Aleiodes; species Aleiodes sp. PSUC_FEM 10030003. Next base: position 8,250 of record JABSMS010011092.1, read on the forward strand.
TTTTTTATTTGAAAAATAAGCTTTCGACTGTAAAGCAACTTAGAATCTTTGCGCATAAGTGCTCATAGAATTCCGTGTTAAATGATTTAATTCATAACTTTCCAACAAAAATCACCTTCAAATTTCAGTTATATTTTCGCATATTATAGGAATAGACTTTTTCATTTCGAGTTACTAAGAAAATATATATTTTTTTTTTCCACTAAATTATTTGAAAAATCATTCATCCAATTAATCAACGGAAGTCGACCTGGAACTCTGCATAAAAATATTACATGGCTGAAAAATTTTGTCAAGTCCCAGAAATATTTAATAAGGCACATTAATACAAAAATTTCAGGAAATCTCCTTATTGAAAATTCAAATTTTCAATCAAATTCCAAATAATTTCGCGAGAATTCGGTTGAATGAAGATAAATTCTGGGGAAAAAAAATTCGGGTCATTTTGGTTCTGAATATTCGTCTGCAATTGGAAATTCGAGTAAGTTGTGAAATTTCCATCTTCTATTCGAAATTCGTAAATTCGTTTCAATTTTACCCAAAACTTCATAACCATCTTTTTATTGAAACGAATTCAATGTCACGTTTATGAAAATTTCCATCCGATTGTTCAGGAAATTTCAATTATTTTTTAACCGTATACCGGTAGGTTAATTTCCAAAAAGTTTCCAAAAATTGTACAAGAATCCTAGGGGAATTAACATGGGGAAAAATGGTCCGGAAGTTGAAATGGAACGGTCTTTCCTATACTCTAAATTTCCATAACCTTTTTTGCGGTTTTCAAATACCGACAGAAACACCTAAATACAATTAACAGAATGTAACAAATTTAATTACCACAGCGCCAATGTCGATAGCGTAACCAATTGCAGCGTTGTACCTGGTTCTGGACTGCTGCAGCAAGTGCCATCACCAAAATTCATATGATCGTTGCAATGTGTATTCAATAATATTTGTATCTTATGCCTGAGAGCTAATGGACTTGCTAAATAACCATCTGGACTCTGCTCCAAAACACCCTGACCAATCAGTCTACTACTCTCCCACAAATGTGCACCACTGTGCAATAAAACTTCGTAGGCAGCACGATTACACAAATTAATTTGTCTGTTGTCAATTCCAGTTAATTGCGCTAGTAAATTATCTTTTATCACTGGGTCCTGCATCATCCAGAGAAATTGCGTGCCTTTGTTTACGAGTATATCAGCTGGTTGAACCAATCTCACTAGACCAGTACTGTATTCAGAATATAATTGTGTATCACTTGCATTATTTGCTAAAATATCGGAGACCGCGCAGCCAGCTACTATCATTGATGGAGCTTCACCCGTCTGAAATTATGAAAATTTTCATTTTTTTAGACAACATTGAACATTAATTACATTTTTATTGATTCAACGATAAGACGACCATGGTGGTCTCTGCTAGGCTGAATGATGAAGGATGTTGAACGACGTAGAAAAAATGGTAAAACCTAATATGGCAAAATTGATAAAGTCCAATGAATTATTTTCATATCGTCGCCGTAGAATCAAAGGAGGGTGTAAGTGCCACTTTCTTTTTTCGAGTGACGAAAATGTGTAACTTATCGTTCTTTCAGAAAAATGAATTCATGTAGGTCTTCGAAAAATGGCACTTACGCCCCTTCGATTCTACGGCGATGATATGATGAAAAAAATGAGTAAAATTTTAGGAAATTTAGAAAGCTGTTAATGGAGAAAATTAATAACAATATTCCATGTGGTTTAATGGGGAAGTAGGTAAAAATTGATCATACCTCCGTCAAAAAAGAAGAAAAAATTGGAAATTGTGTATAGAATTACTCTATATTCTCAAAAAATTTAGAATTTTTCATTATTTTTGCCGAAGATACGACTAATTTTGATTCAATTTCTCATTTAACTACATGTAGTATTATTTCTTTTCTTCATTAATCGCTTATTAAAATCATTTTATAAACATAATCATTCTAAAAAAAATTCGGTTCTAGCAATTTTTCACTATTTTTCCAAAGTCGCTCAACATCCTTGAATGATGATTCACCCAAAGTTAAAATTTTTCATTTTTTTGAGATTCTAGAAACATTTTTTTCTTTTCAAATTGTAGTTGTGTGAAAACAAATTGTTGATTTTATATATTTCCCAAAATGTTAATTTTCTTACATAATTTTGTCCCTGCCTTCTTAATTATTCAAGTAATTCTACCTTCAAATCTTTATTTGACCGGTCCATTTTGCCCCATTCTCCCCTAATATCTTCCTTACCATCCAATTATGAAAATCATTTATCATCGTCACGTCCACACGTGGTCTCCATAAAAATTGTATATTCAATCTCAATTGTGCATCGTGAAAATGTAAATCAGATGCTGACGGTGAATCAGCTAAATCCGATCCTTTACCATCCAAGACAAATTGTAAAACAAATGATTTGTATAATTGTCGGATTCTCTCATCTCCAGCGAATACAAAATGATTCTTGTGGCCCATGAAGGCTAAATACCTCAAACATCTTCGACTGTCTCTGCAATAAAAAACAAAAAAAATCACTGAAAAAATTTCTCTAACTCCATCACTCCTCGAGTTATTTCATAAAACCTAATTGCAAAGTAGAAGTGTTAAATAAAAAAAAAGCGGAAGCGACTTATTACGTTTTATCATTCTATTCCTCAATTTTTGTAAAATATCTCCGAATCTAAGGAAGATAGGAGAATTGCCGTAAGTACATCAAACAAGTTACATAAATTTTTTAAACTTATCTTTCTTCACTACTTCACTATTTATTTTCCTCATTAATTCACCGTTAATTACAGAGTTTGAGAGAAGTTATACGGCACGTTAGTATGAAGAGACGGTTATTTATAATTGGAACTCTAACATTGGCTAAAAATTATATTGTAGCACTAACTGATATTACTTGTGCCATGAGAAGTGATGATAATAACGATAATTTAGAAAAACCAAATACATCAAATGATTTGAATAATTACCCAAATATTATACACCAAACTCATCAAGATCAGCAACACCAGAATTAAATATTTATTGTGATGATAATAATATTAATACAATATGGAATGATTGTACCAATAGATTGAATGATCTTCGAAATTATTGATTAATAATTTGATCATTTATGAAAGTTTTGACGAAATAAATGATCAATCGGAATGGAAGAAAACGTAAATGAAGAGGATTGAGGAATTTTAATCTCGTGCTGGCAATGCGAAAAAAAAGAATTTGAAAAAAGTTCATCAATAAAAAAAATTGTATAGATTCCATCATTTTTTTTTATTAAGAAATTATTGAATAATAAAGTGAAATGATGATATAATTCAAATGTGACATGAGTATTTTCAAAATATTCATAGAGCTTTTTTTCGTAGTTCTTATTTTCCTCTACAAAAATTTCTCCATTTTGATTGTTTCCCAAATTATTTCATAAAAACTGAATGCAAAGTGGAAAGCCCTTATTTTGTTTGATCACTCTACTCCTCAATATTTGTGAAATATCTCAGAATCTAAGCAAAACAGGACAATTTTTGTGAGAACCTTCCTTGTAGAAGGGAGTTGTAGCTACAAAGAAGGTCTTTACGAAAATTCCTCTATCTCCATTAGATTTCAGAATAATCTTCAAAAAACTGATATTTCATTGACTTGTGAGTTTAAAGAGATAAAATTAATGAATCCTAATTTTTTTTTAATTTTATATTTTACGTTTGAGTGTAGCGATGCATCATGCACCCATAAGGCTGCCATTCCTTGTCTCCCTTGAATCTTCCTTCCTCCAGCAGCCGTTTGCACGAATCACTGCCTAATAAAAAAGCAGCAACAAAGAGGTAAAATACGTCTACATCATTTTTGAAACTGTTTTGCTAAATGTCCGGATCCCCATTATTTTCCGAAATATTCTCAAAAAAAACGAATGATTAATCGCATTTCGGTTTATGGAATAGAGGAACATGAGGAAAAATGAACCCCTAAGCAAAGAATTTTCAGTGGAATTTTTTCTTATTATCCTACTAGAAAGACAAGAAAATTTTTTCATGGGAATAATGTAAAATGGAATTTCCAAAATTTTGCTAAGAAAATGCATTTTCGTAGTTCTGAAGACACAACATTCTTCAAATTTTGGAGAAAAAATTAAATTATTCTCAAAAAATTCTGTGAAAAAATTCTATTCATCATTCTCTTTTTGAATATTTTCTGAATTTCATCATGAAATTTTTTTCACATTTCATTGTAGTTTAAAAAGAGCATTTTCGCGATTCACAAAGCAGATTTTCACAAGCATGACGAAAATTTAATTTTTTCATAATTTTTTTGAATTTTTAATAGAGTTCCATTTTGCCCCATGGGTCCACTCTATCCTACCCTCCCCCTAATCAGTTTTTTCTCACCATAAATCAAGTGAATCAATCCGTGATACAAAATAAAACACGCGACTAATAGTGTAGCTAATTTTTTGGCACTCGCGACTGTGATCAAACTTATAAAATGTTCTGCCGCAGTCATGTCGTAGTAATTATTTTTGTATACAAATTTTAATTAATGATAAATCATTGAAAACATTGTTGTTTCATCGTGAACATAAACACAGGATTGTTGACATTTTTGAACAAAGTGAGGCAAACATCGGCGATATTGGATTTATCATTGAGATCATATTCTATCATTGTAATAATTATTCACGTTTTTTGAAGACTACCAAAAAAAATGGATTGAAAAGCACTTTTTTACGTTAAGGCCCGGTAGTAATAATTTTTTTCATTGATGGCGATTTTACGCCCTCGCGTTTGACGGCCAACGCTGAAGCTTTTCGTCCGACAGAGTTGCGATGAAAATTATTTCAACATGGCGGCATCCAGCACTCAACCATATATACATGATATATATATGTCGAATGCTAAACGAATAATGAATGGTATTGAAAAGGGAATGACGGAATTGGGAAAAGTTTTTTGGAAATGAGTGGATAAGACAATTTTGCTTAATTCTTTTTTATAGAAAATTCTATAAGCTACAAGAAAGGATTGAGGTAAAATCGCTCCATCACGCTTAGTATCCAAGAGATTTTAAAAAATTTATTGTCAAAAAATAAACTTGTCACATTTAGCCGTTTTTTTTTCGATCAGTTTCCAAGAAATATCTGGAAGAATGAAC
>JABSMS010011103.1:0-13405 GCA_018902275.1 Aleiodes sp. PSUC_FEM 10030003
TTAATGAGTAATTATAATAATAATAATGGAGAATAATTAATAGAAAATTGGAAAATATTAAAATATGAACTAAAAGCAGTTATTGAAGAAATTTCTATTGAAAATTTCTGTATTCAGTACATGAATAAATTCTTCCCAATAACATGAAGAAAATAAGTTAAAAAAATTTGTCATGATTCTTTTGTGAATATCTTCGAAATTAATGGGTTCAGAGAAAAATGTCAAGGGAGCTTTTTTGTAGAGAATTTAATGCACTACAAAAAAGGTTTCTTGAGAATTTCTCGTAAACCTCATAGTTTCTGAGATATTCACGAAATAATGTACGTGCGTTTTTTTCAATTATCGTCTTTATTGAATTGTTTACTTTAACTTCAATTTTTTGCGAACATCTCGAGAAAAATGGGAGATAGAGTAATTTTTGTGGCAACCTTTTTTGTAGCTTTTATTTTGCTCCAAAGAAATCGTCACAAAATAGTTCTATCTCCCTCAGACTCCGAGATATTCCATGAAACTTGAAACAAAAATTTCCGTCTTCTGTTAATTACTGAATTAAGTAATCAACGAAACAGCTCATTCCTGTATTTCTAACTTTAATAATGACTCATTCATGACTGAACAAAATTAATTATTCAAAGCTCTACTTCCAAAGTAATCCAAAAGTCATAACACTATATTCATCGACTTTTTTAAAATTAAAAAATCAGAAAAAGTTTCTTTCATATTCTCGTACTTTTTTTCTTTATTACACTGAAATTAGGTCTTTCCGATATTCTCTTTGTTTTCAGAAAAATTACGAAATTGATGATTGAAAATTTAATTGCAATACTTATTAATCTTCCGAAAGTTCAATAGATTGTTTTATTCCAAAAAGCTATGTAAAATATTACAAAATTAATAATAGACTATACCGTTGTAATTGAATCATTTTTTTCCTCGACTCTGATAGTTGTTGTTTCATATTTTCCTTTATTCTCATCGTTTGTTTTATTATTTAATTGTGTTGTAACTTCTTTCTTTTGTGCGACAGTTGTTGCAATTGGTTTTGAAGTACTTGTAGGTATCGTGGAAGTTGTTGATGGTGGTATTGCTGACGTGGAAGAATTTGAGGAAGTCACAAGTTGCACAAAAACGTAAATTAAAAATAAGGCCAAATGTAGGGGCCATTTTTGTCGTCTTGTCAAACGTCTTGGCCTTCTCATAGCCTATGAAAAATTAATTCTTAATTATAAAAACAAATAACACAAATTTTGAAACAAAGAAAAAACATCAATTTCGTGGTGAAAAATACATAAAACTGTTTTTTTTTAATATCTCGGAATCTATGGGAGATAGAGACATTTCTCATGGGACATTTTTGGAGTTCTGAGTTTTCTTCACAAAAAATTTCTATCTCGCTTAGATCCCAAGATATTTTACAAAAACTGAATGAATCGATTTCTTTACAATAATAGTTATTCTTCTGGATTAAACTAGTTTTTTCAAAATATCTCGTGATCCATAAGAAATAGAAAAATTTCTGTAGCATTTTTTTCAAAACATTGCAGCTCATCTTCTATAAAAAATGTTCCTAAAAAAATTTCTGTACTTCCCTCAGATCCTGAAATATTCCATAAAAAATAAACCGGAATATCGTTTTCATTCAGAGATCGGTAATCCACTAAATTAAATCAGTTTTCTCAAAAAATCTCATTGTATACAAGATAGATAAATTATCGAGATAACCTTTCTCGTATCTCTCATCTTCCTCCACAAAAGATCCAACTAAAAACATCTCCATCTCCCCCAAATCCCGAAATCTCCCCAGAAAATAATCCACAAATTAAAATCCCTTTATCTCATCTCACCACTCCACCAATAAATTAACTGTTAATTAATTTAATGATGGAGAACTTCCGTGCAATTTAATTATTAGTCATTTTATCACGTAACAGTCACTGGAACTCAATGCAATTTCAAATCGATACGATAACATTATTCTGTGAATGGTCACGTATTCAAACACGCGCCAATGCGGAGAGACGACGGGGGGAAACAGATGAGTCAATGCTTTCCCCGTTTACAATCGCTTCCATCAAACTAGGCTTTTCCCATTTTATCCCTCAACGAATAATCAATTGTCACACAATTGTCTCCTATTTTTATCAACGCAACATTTTTAATTCACCAATAAAATCAGCGGAACGACGTAAATTCGTCCCAATCACTACTTTTTTTAGATTATCTCTGAAACCGAAGTAGATAGAGGAATTTTTGTTCAGACCTTTTTTTGCAGCTCTGATGTTCCCCTACAAAAAAGGTAATAACGAAATTTTTTCTATCTCCCACAGATTCCGAGACATTTCACACAAAGTCATTTCAAACTCAAAACTCGCTTTCCAACTTTATCAGTTTTTTCAATATATCTCGTAATCGAGCAGAGGTACAAAAATTTCAATGAAACCTTTTTTGTAGAGGAGAACGAGACCAACAAAAAAGGTCTAATCAAAGATTTCTCTATCTCCCCTAGATTCCGAGATAATCCCTAGAAACCGATGAATCCAAAATGACTCCAGTCCCCACGGAAAAACCCTCTACATAATCATTGATTTTTCGAGATTCATGATCAACGATAAATTTATGAGTCGTAAAAATGTTAACTGTCTTGCTACACTCGGTCCCTTTCTCCTTTGAACTCACGCCAAAACTACTTCTCCGATCGATTTCTCCCTCTCTCCACGTCTTCCACCGCTTCTTTAGGACTATCCTTTCCGCGTGACTTCAAATTTCATTAATTCCCGTTTCCCGAAAAAAATAACCGAGTGAAAAACGCAACTGTAACTCATGACAAAGAAAAACCGAAGACAGAGAAGAAATTTCAGGGATAAGAAAAAAAAATCCTTAATAAAAATGTTATCATTCATTGAGGAAGTTTGTGAATGCGAGATGACTGAGGTTGCGATCGATACAAAAAAAAGGGATATAAATTCTCTAGCACTTCAGTCTGTCTCTCTGAATGGAATAAGTCTCCCCACGTTTACTCCCGAAAACGACGAAAAACGACGCAAAGAAAGAATCAGAAAGAATGAAAAACAAATGTTTAAGAGGGATGAAATGTATCCGAGGGGTTGTGCTCAAGTGCACTCGCTATTACATTTACCTTTTCATTTCTCTCTCTCGCGCTCTCAGCCCCTTTTTCTCCCTTCAATCGACCTTTAACAGTGCTCTCACGCGTCACTAGCAACTCAATTAGCGTTTGTCCTCACTTGAATTAAACACTAAATGAAACCGTATTGCGCAACTTAAAAAAGAAATGCATTGAACATTGCATGGACTTGAAAAATCAAATAAACACAAAGAGAGAACTACAAAGATAAATATAAAGCGAGATAAACTCCTCGTCAATTTGTTTCTTTATTTAAATGAAGCTGTGACCTAAAAATCGGTTATCAACATCCTCGTTAAAGAAGTGGATAAAAAAATGAAAAAAACCCGACAATTTCTCTCATGAAAAACTTTAAAATTGACACTAATGACATTATTGATTTACATAAAGTACCGAGGAGAGAATTACGTGACAAGAATTTTCATTATCGCGAGAAGAGAATAATAAATACCACTTTATAAATGGAAAAATGGAAAAATTCCACTTACCACAGTGCTCGATGTCACATCCATTGCATTTGGCATTTCTTATTATCTTTGAATCTATTTATTTTTATTATCTTCTTCCTTGAGCTCCTTCAATTTCTTGATTTTTCCTCTCTCAACATTTCACACTCGCGCCTCTCTTATATTATCATTCACCCTTACCGTTTATTCTTTCACTACTTGAGCATCACGACTGCTTGAATATTTTATTTGAGATGAAATGCACAAATTAAATGATTGAAATAACACTGAATTTTCATTGATGTTTTGGTTAACGAATTTAATTTTTTTTTTGGAATTTTCCAGTTTGGGCTTTCTTTGTATTAACACACACGGAAAAAACTGACGCGACACAGAGGGTGGCTTTTTTAACGTACTTTTTGCAACTGTTGTAAGAGCCAACCGAGCTTACGGCCGGTTCTCTGACGCCTACACTATTTTCTCGGGTTATAATGGTGAAGCTTTTCGATTGAACAAATACGCTTGCGCGTAACCAAAAAGCCCACCCTCTCACCAGAGCTTTTTTTGCCGTCGAGGGGGTGGGTATTTTTAAGTTGGGGAGGGAGCTGAGCTTGTAAATCTAGTGAACGTCACACACACATTGGCCCTAGATATTCGAGATAATGAGAGAGTGAATATTGGAGTTGGTTCGTTGTTTTTTTTTAAGGGCTTTTTTTTAATTTGACTCTTTTGCGGGGAAGTAAGAGAGTAATGTTGGGCAGTTAGGGCAATTGCTTTACTGTATTTAATTTAATGAAGAACGAAAATTTACGATTAACCTAGTTTATTAATAATTTTCCTTCAGCTTCTCTCATTAATTATAATTCATTTGTGGAGTGGTGAAAATGAATTTGAATGTTTCACGGATTAACGGGAGTATCTCGAAACGAGCGGCTTAGGAGAATAAACGTTGCAGTTTTTCTTTTAATTTTAGCCTGGAAAAAGGGGTTTCTTTAATTCTTCTGAGCTCCGTCGTTTCCGAGATATTCAAGGAAATACGAAAAATTTTCAAGGACTTCGTTAATGAAGTTGGGTATCTCTTCGGGTTATTTGGAGGAGATTCTTCAAGGGCGGATGGATTAACTTGGGTTCTGATTGTTGTTGAACTTGACGGAGTAACCGCCGGTTGATGGATCCTGCTCCATTTTGAAACAGTCGGTTGAGAGGCCGAATGGCTTGAGGATCATGTTACCCAAATCCTTGAGTTTTCCCATCATTTCTTGCTTTAGTTTTTCATTTCTTTCTTGAATTAGTGGCGGTAATCTCTGAAAATTGAAGATAAAATTGATGAAATCGTGAAATTGTAATTATAGGAATTTTTTATGAACGAAAAAATTCGTTGAAACGATCATAAAGTTGAGAAATTTTGAAAAATCTTGAGAACTGAATAGCCCGAGAAATTTCTGTTGAAAAATGCAATCAATCTGAATCCAATGGTTTTGAAAATAAAAAAAAATGACAGTAAACACAGTTAAAATTTTCTTTCAACTCAGAAAGTATTGAACGAAAATCGATTGCATTACAGTAATTGTTTTCCATTTAAAAAATATTCTCAAATGAATCAAAAATAATTTTTTTAATAATTCCTCGTTTCATTATTCAATTTCGCTCAATTATCACGAAGCTTAACTTACTCTAACTGCGTAATTTGCATCTGTATTTTGTGGATCGAGTTCGAGGATTTTCTTGAAATCCTCCAACGCTTCATCCAATTTATCCTCCTGCTCGTAGAACTGTGCACGTCTCTGATAAGCTTTCAGGTAAGTTGAATTCAGTTCAATTGCTTTCGTGCAGTCCTCGATTGCAGAGAGTCTTTCCTAAAGTTGAAGAGAATTTATATGAAATTTCGTTAGAGATATTGTGGATCAATATCAGAGGTAATTGATTTATTACATCGTATTTGGACTTTGCAGCTGCTCTGTTGGCAAATAAAATTGATCGATCCTTTGGATAAGCCAGGGGACACGTTTGGAGCGCCTGTGTGTATATTATCATTGCTTCTTTGTACTCGGATGACTTGAATTTGTTGTTTCCCTCGTTCTTCAGTGCTTCGGCCTCGATTCTCAGTTTCTGGAAGTGAGACTCGTTTCAGAACTTTACTTTGCACTCAGTTCTTTTAAATATCTTGGAATCTATGAGAGATAGAGAATTTTTCATCAGAACCTTTTTTGTAGAGCGGAAATAGAGCTACAAAAAAGCTATCCACAAAATTTTCGCTATCTCTCTTAGTTTCCGAGATATTTCATAAAAACTGAATTTTGTACGAATTAAATTCATCTGATTTTTTATTTAATCGATTAATCAATTTCATTGGATAATCGAGCAATATCAGTAATTGCCAGGTCATTATCACTAATTATTCTTAGCATACCTCCTTTTCTTCTTCAGTTAACGCAACCTCTCTGTCTTTAAGTGCCTCTTCATCAACAAAATCTTCACTTTTTTCATCTGTCACTGACTCACTCGCATCCAAATCTTCATCATTATGTTTTTCATCTTTCTCCTTGCCTTCAGCCTCAAGTGGAACTTCGAAAAAACCGTCATTGTCATTGTCACTCTTTCTTTCATCACCAACGCATGCATTCTTCAAATCCTTCGTTAAATCCTCTATTATCTTCTCATTCGAAGGAACATTACTATCTTTCTCATCCATTCTCAATAACTGTCTGTTATTATTTGCAAGAATGTTTCTATTGTGTCGCAGAGGTTAGAGAACCGTAGTATCCAATAATAAACGTTAATCAATTATTTACGGAGTAACAATCTGCGCTAATTTTGAACACTGTGCTTTTCTCTCGAAAAATTTCAGGAATAATTTATTAAACTAATCGTTGTTAGAAAATGCTCTTTCATTATCACTTGACATAACCGTTTTGACATCGCAAATGACTAAGAATTTTTTCTATTTTATCACTCCACGGCGATTAGACTAGAGGAATCTACCTGACCGACGGAGCAAGCTCAATGGGTGCAGTAGAAAACTGATGGAAACTGGAGAGAAAGACGCCTTTCTCCATCGTGTCCGTGGTTTTTATACATTCGTGGAATAAATATCACTTTGCTAAATTCGCAGAGAGTTCAGTTCGTTCAGTTGGCGTGGCCGAGGTAAGTATTCGGAATTTTTTATTCCGATATAACCTAACGGTTATGTTTGATGTTTATATTGTAATGATTCTCACATATGTTAATTATTTTTGGGTAGTAAGCAATAATTAAGTGATTTATCATTCGATTTATGCTGGATTACATAATTTTAATAACTATTTTTCAGGAATAATATTCATCCACTCAACGTTTTCGCCGATTGATGAAAAACAAAAGAAATACTCCACTATTTTTCTTCACAATTAACTGAAAATTGGTACAATCAAATTTGGAAACGTGTGATAATTGAATAATGTCAGACTCAGAGGACAGTAATTTCTCCGGGAGCGAGAAAGGCGGTAGAAGCGACAGCGAGGACAATCGCTCAGTCAAATCGGCTGGTAGCGGTAGATCAGTATCAAGAAGTCGTTCGCGATCACGGAGTCGTTCAAAGTCCCGCAGTAGATCCAGATCTCGCTCTGGTTCTGGCTCACCTCGAGTCAGAGATGACGAGGCTGAGGAAGCGCGATCAGATGAAGAGGAAGTTGAACCTGAGGAGGAGCCCGAGGGTGAAGAATTGGACAGCGAAGAGGAGGAGGAAGAGGACGATAGACCGAAGAAGAAAAAGAAGAAAGACAGATTTCGTTTCATCGATGATGAGGCTGAGGTTGATGATGACGTTGAGGATGATGAAGAGTGGGAGGAGGGTGCACAAGAGATGGGTATTGTTGGTAATGAAGTTGATGAAGTTGGGCCGACCGCACGTGAAATTGAGGGGAGAAGACGTGGTACTAATTTATGGGACTCGCACAAAGAGGATGAAATTGAAGAGTACTTGAGAAAAAAATACGCCGGTGAGTGTGGTGCAGTTAAACACTTTGGTGATGGAGGAGATGATATGGGCGATGAAATAACGCAACAGACCCTATTACCTGGTGTTAAAGATCCAAATTTGTGGATGGTTAAGTGTAAAATTGGTGAGGAGAAAGCAACAATACTGTTGCTTATGCGTAAATTCTTGACTTATCAATTTACTAATGAACCAATACAGATTAAGTCAGTTGTTGCACCAGAGGGTGTTAAGGGTTATATTTATATTGAGGCTTATAAACAGCCGCACGTTAAAGCAGCCATTGAGAATGTTGGTAATCTCAGAATGGGCTTTTGGAAGCAGCAAATGGTGCCAATTAAGGAGATGACGGATGTCTTGCGTGTTGTTAAAGAGCAGACTGGATTGAGAGTTAAGCAATGGGTGAGATTGAAGAGGGGATTGTACAAGGATGACATTGCACAGGTTGATAGCATCGATGATCTGAAGCACAATCAGGTTACGCTTAAGTTATTGCCGAGAATTGATTATACTAAACCACGTGGTGCCTTGAGAACAGCACAATCTGAGAGTGAGGCATTGAAACGTAAGAAGGCGCGGAGACCAGCAGCTAAGCTCTTCGATCCTGGTGCAATTCGTGCTATCGGCGGGGATATCACTAGTGATGGTGATTTCCTGATGTTCGAGGGAAATCCATACAGTCCCAAGGGATTTTTGTACAAGAAATTTTTGCTTAATGCTATTATGACGGAGGGAGTTAAGCCGACACTGTCGGAACTTGAGAAATTTGAGGAAGCACCAGAGGGGGTTGATATTGAACTGGACAATACGGAAGGTGCAAACAGGAAGAAAGATACTGCTGTTACTCACTCATTCAGTACTGGTGATAATGTTGAAGTTTGCGAGGGTGAATTGATGAATCTACAGGGTACAATAGTCTCGATCGATGGTAACATGATAATGGTACTGCCAAAGCACGAGGAACTCAATGAACCCCTCGAATTTCAGGCTAATGAATTGAGAAAGTACTTTAAAATGGGCGATCATGTTAAAGTTGTTGCTGGTAGATACGAGGGTGATACTGGACTTATTGTCAGAGTAGAGCAGAATAGAGTTGTTTTATTCTCTGATTTATCAATGCACGAACTCGAAGTATTACCGCGTGATTTACAATTGTGCTCAGATGTAGCAACTGGTGTTGACAGACTTGGGCAATTTCAATGGGGCGATTTAGTTGACGTTGATAAACAAACTGTTGGTGTTATTGTACGTTTGGAGCGTGAAAATTTTCATGTACTGCAGAATGATGGTAAACTTGTACAAAAGAGACCACAAGAATTAACAAAGAGACGTGAAAATCGTAATACATTTGCGCTTGATCATCAGCAAAATGAGATACGTAAAAAGGATATTGTTAAAGTAGTTGATGGACCACACACTGGTAGAGATGGTGAAATTAAACATCTTTATCGTAGCTTCGCATTTGTACATTCACGTTTGTACGTAGACAATGGCGGTATTTTTGTATGTAAAACGAGGTACCTGCAGTTAGCTGGTGGTACCAAAGCTGTTACAGCAATGTCACCAATGTCGGGTTCAATGTCCCCAAGGATCTCATCACCAATGCATCCTAGCGGTGGTTACGGAAGAGGCGGTGGAGGAAGAGGTCGCGGGAGAGGTGCTGGTCCACGTCGTGATCGCGAGCTCATTGGTACAACTATTAAGATTACTGGTGGACCATACAAGGGCAATGTTGGCATTGTCATTGATGCCACTGAGAGCACAGTTAGAGTGGAGCTCCATTCAACTTGTCAAACGATATCCGTCGACAGATCACACATTGCTAATGTTGGAGTGCCAACGAAAGACGGCGGTTTCAGTTCTTACACACGTACACCAGCTTACTCAGTCGGTGGACAGACTCCGATGTACGGAAGGGACGGATCAAAGACACCAATGCACGGATCGCAAACTCCGATGTACGAGAATGGCTCGAGAACTCCTCATTATGGCTCAATGACACCTTCACACGATGGCTCAAGAACTCCGGGACAATCCGGCGCTTGGGATCCAACTGTAACAAATACACCAGCTAGAGCTAATGACTTTGATAATTACAGCATGGAGGACGGTGGCTCACCTGGTTATGCACCGGGTTATCCATCAACTGGTGGACCATTCACTCCGCAAACACCGGGGACAATGTACGGATCAGAACAGAGCTACAGTCCTTATCAACCGAGTCCAAGTCCAGCTGCAAGTGCAACTGCAAGTCCAAGTCCAGCTGGTTATGTTGCGACACCGTCACCAACTGGTACTGGCTACACAACTAGTCCACATGGAGTTTTCCCATCGCCATCTCCAATGAGTTATAGTCCGATGACACCTGGTGTTGCTGGAAGTCCTTACAATCCACAGACTCCGGGTGCTGGACTTGATGCGGGATTGAGTGGGGGACTTATGGGTAATACTGAGTGGCATACTGTTGACATTGAGGTGAGAATCAGGGATTCTCATCAAGATCCAGCGCTCGCTGGACAGCAGGGGGTCATTCGAGGAATTTCCGTGAGTTTCTCCTATTTGTTTCTCATGATTTTTTCGGGGATTTATCGGAAACTTGGGTTTGAGAAAAATTGTCAGGAGCGTAAAATTTTCTACAAAAAATGTCTTTTGTTAAATTCCGTTAAGGGGAGTAACGTTAATTCGGTCGAAAAAAGGCACATTTTTGTGAATTTTTTTTGACGACACAGTCAAAATCTATTCATTAAAACCAAGGGTACGTTGAAGTATAACATTCGAAGAATATTGTGTAAAATTTTCATGGAGAAATATTGAAAAAAACGGCGATAAAGAACGATTTTGTCTACGAAAACGGTTTCTTGTGAAATTCCGTTTGTGAAAGAATCGATAAAAAATTCTTACCACTTTAACGAATTAATAAATCCGTTTCTGTTCGTTGAAAAGTCTTTTCCGATAGTAAAAATTGTATTTTCATTTAATTGCAGGGTGGTATGTGCGCTGTTTTCCTACCAGCCGAGGACCGTGTAGTGAACCTCGTCTGCGAGCAACTCGAACCTGTAGTTCCAACTCACGGTGATCGCGTTAAAGTCGTCCTTGGTGAAGAACGTGAGGCTGTTGGTACATTATTATCAATTGACACTCAGGAGGGTGTAGTTAAATTAAACACCGGTGAATTGAAAATGTTGCAATTACGATATCTCTGTAAAATGAAAGCTCCAGCATAATAAACTTCGCCATTCCTCAGTGAATTCAACAGAGATAAATGATGAGAATTCTCAATAATAAGCTCTTAGCGATTTTAGTTTTATTCAGAATAATAATTAAGCTCTATATAATTCTCTAATTATAGCACTGTATTTCATCAGCTGAATAAAATTTAGTTGGATGGAGCTATAAAATGAAACTACATCTTTCTCCTCATCTCATAATCTTGAAGAATTAGCATCCCGTGAAGCGGGATTTGTCGAAAATTACCGACCGTCTAAATAACCCCATGTATAACATGCAATTTCAATAATCATTCTCTTCAATTGGAGGTAGTCAAAAGGCATTAAATTTCTACAGTATATTCCCAATAACTTATTAATCAATTGCTCAAATAACTTATTCAAAGAATTTCATGCTTCTGGCATCATTTGTTGTTCCTTTTTTTGCTGAGGATCCTCCTCAACAATCTGACTCCAATGATTCTTCAAAAATCCCGCTCCTCATTGGTCACGTGACCGCCTCCATAACCTTTCAAAGCTCACGCACATCATCACTTTACAACCGAAACCGGCACCCGAACATAAAAGAAATGGGAAGCAGAATATTTCTCCGAAGCTGGAAAATCTTCAGCCGCGATAAAATGAGCCGGAAACTAACACTGTGCGGTGCCGGAGTGTTAGCAACAGGTTTTGCAATTCACCGAACCCGTGAAGTATCAGCAGCTGCAAATAAATTGGACCCATCAAAATTCATGGCCCAGCCAATAACAAGTACTGAAACATTGCAGAAGAATTCAGGTGACATGAAGTCAAAAATGGAGTTGTTAATAATGAAAATTCAGGCTGATTTTTGCAGATCATTGGAGGCCTTTGAGGACGATGCAAAGTTCAAGGTCGACAGGTGGTTAAGGGAGGAAGGTGGAGGCGGTATAACTTGTGTTCTGCAAGAAGGAACAGTCTTCGAGAAGGCGGGTGTTAACATATCGGTTGTTTCCGGCTCACTGCCAGCAGGTGCTGTCCAACAGATGCGAGCCAGAGGCAAGAAGATGGACGAGGGAGCGCTGCCCTTTTTTGCTGCGGGGGTAAGCGCGGTGATTCATCCAAGGAATCCAATGATTCCGACGATTCACTTCAACTATCGTTACTTCGAGATTACGAACCACGACGGAAGTGTCCAGTGGTGGTTCGGTGGAGGCACTGACCTGACGCCTTACTACCTAAACGAAGAGGACGCCAAACACTTCCACAAAACCCTGAAAAACGCGTGCGACAAACATGACAGGAGTTATTACAGGAAATTCAAGGAATGGTGCGATGCTTATTTCTTCATTAAGCACAGAAACGAGAGCAGAGGGATCGGTGGAATATTCTTCGATGATCTCGATACACCTAATCAAGAAGAGGCTTATCAATTCGTCAAGTCTTGTGCTGAAGCCGTTATTCCTTCTTATGTACCACTCGTAGCTAAACACAAGGATGACGGCTATGGATACGCGGAGAGACAGTGGCAACTGCTCAGAAGGGGAAGATACGTTGAATTCAATTTGATTTACGATCGCGGAACTAAATTCGGGCTTTACACACCTGGCGCTAGGTACGAGAGCATTCTCATGTCGTTGCCGTTGACTGCAAGGTGGGAGTACATGCATGAGCCAAGTGAAGATTCGGAGGAGGGAAAATTGATGGAGGTACTTAGGGTTCCAAGAGACTGGTTGAAAATACAGAATTAATCTCGAAGGATTTAGAGAATTACTCGTTGAATTTGTAAAGTAAAGGAATCTTTTATTGTTACGTATTTTTATAAATAATGATTAAGTTTATTTTCAACATTTCACCGTCTTTAGAAAATTAGAGTGAGGAATAATTTATGAAATCAAATTTTAACGAATATTCTTGAGAAGTGAGAGAGATTGAAGGGAAATAAGATCGATGCAAAAGATTATTTGCGATTTTTTAAAATCTTGTTTTCAAGATATTTCATTAAAACTGATTTCAATGTAAAATTAGCTTATCTCGTTTTACCACGTTATTATTATTATTATTATTATTATTATTCACTTTGTGAGCGGTATTTCAAGTGGATACTGTGTGGAAGATAAAGGCAAGATTTATATAATAAAATATATCATCTTCCATTGGTGTAACATTAGAAAACTCTGTCGCAGAATAAACATTTTTTTCTTCTCATGAATAACGTTGTCTCTCTTCTTATTTTTTACTATAAAATATGCCTTGCTCTGTTCCAGCAAAGCCTAGACTCCTCCATCATAATAATCATAAACTACTGAACTACATTGTGCGTAAATAACAATGAAAACATCATTTGGTAGAAAAATACTGCAATCATTTAAACTTGTAACATGGAAATATTTTCACTTTTCTCAACTTTCATTGAATATCTCGGAATCTGAGATAGGGAAATTTTTGTGTGTACCTTTTTTGTGGAGCGAAATGAGTTACAACAAAGGTTTCGACGTATACTACTCTATCTCCCTCAGATGCCGAGATATTCACCGAAAAGTCCAGAGGAAAATAAATTTATTTAGGGGAAGGTGGGGTAAAATGGACACTCGAATTGAACGGTTCGAGATAGAGATTTTCTGATGATTCCATTGGAAAGCTGAGGAAATTCTAGTAA
>JABSMS010011114.1:0-13404 GCA_018902275.1 Aleiodes sp. PSUC_FEM 10030003
CCCATTATTACCGATAGTGGAATGGTAATATTATAACTAGAATCTCTCTGCAAGGGACTCGACACGGTCGAGAATTCTCGAAGAAACCATGTCCTAGGATCGATGAACATTTTTTTGAAAATAATAGCAATTGCCAAA
This sequence comes from Aleiodes sp. PSUC_FEM 10030003, assembly GCA_018902275.1. Lineage (NCBI taxonomy): Eukaryota > Metazoa > Arthropoda > Insecta > Hymenoptera > Braconidae > Aleiodes > Aleiodes sp. PSUC_FEM 10030003. Next base: position 139 of record JABSMS010011114.1, read on the forward strand.
CTTACAACTGAGATTCTTAAGGAATAAACTTTCGGAAAAATAGAAAATGCCCAACGTGTTCGGAATTACTTTATTGCCATTGTTTTGCGTAGTGTTTTTTTTAACTCAGATTTTGCACACCATTTTTCATCTAACAAATACCGTACATGATTTTTTTCTCACCAAACACTACGTTTTGAACGTGCATTATTTTAGACAAAGGTGAAAGCGAGTTGAAGAGCTCTTTAACTTTTTTAGTACCGTGGTACTCCAAAATAGCTTCGGGTATACTGATGATTTGTGAAAGAAAATCGTCCACAGTGAAAACATTAAACGCGAAACACCTTAACATATAAACATCGTAAGATGCATTATGGGCATCTGATTCATTGACTCACCTATTTTCTGATGAGAATAATCATCCGGATTTCTGTTGTATCCACACCAATCGCCACTTTTCTCATGCTTGTTGAAAGCAAGGCGAGGAATGCTTCTTGTAGCAGCAGCCAATCCTGCTTCATCTCCATGGTTCTGTGACATGGCATAATTGAAGCATGTTTCTAAATATTCAACACTAATCTTATTAATTCCTCCATCAGAATCCTTTGCCTTCGGAATATCATAGAAAAGCTTCTTTATTCCTCTTGTAAGATGGTTCCTATCAGACAGTTTCATTACTGGGTGCTTACAGGTAGCCCTGATTTTGGCAATGGCTGAAGAATCTTCCTCTCCACAAAATATTCCCAATTCCAAATTATTCTTTTTCAGAATATCACTCTCAGTCGCCAATTTCACAGGTAGGCATGCTTCAATTGCTTTGGCACTTCCGGTAAACTGTTGACGACCATCATGATTGGATTTAGGATTTCCTGATTGACATTTTCGACAGATTCGATTTTCTGTTCCATAATCGATTATCAATCCGCTCTATATGCCACTGAGTGAAGCGTAACCATTCAAACTGTCGTAATTTTTGCCATTTCCTCTTTTGGACCAAGCAGTATCAAAAAAAAGCATAACTCGTACAATAAATGCTGTTGCTGTCGATGCTGCACTTGATGCATATCTTTTCCAGCGAGAGGAAGGTTTCCTGATTGTTTCGTTTAGTTGACTAGACTCTGCTGAAGGTGATTCAGATGGTGCAGCAGATTCAGAGAATGCACCTACATCTTGCTCAAAATATAATAATGAATAATATTACCTGCACTAAATAGACAAACGGGGGCAAATTCGCTCTTATTTACCTGAATTGTCTTCATCTGAACCTAATTCTTCTGTATCTGTCTCTGAACGCATCGGATATTCTCCAATGGGAATAATAAAATTCTGTCGTACATCAGAAGGCCTATAAATTCAAAAAATTCTAAGAGTCATATTTTCGACGGGATCTGTATTTTTTCTAAATTTATTCTCTTGTTAACAACTACTTATATCGACGAAGTCTCATTTTGCGCAAAATTCATGATTTAATTGTAATTTTAATAAACAATATAATTTCCTATGCAAATAAATCGAGATGGTGTTCAAAGGAATTCATAAACTTTTGAAAAATAAAAAACACTTGCGTCATTGAAGTAAGGGATGTGGTAATGATGTAAGAATCGGAATGAGCAAAGAAATGAGCAGATTCATCGTGATATGGATGAAGAATATTGACTCAAGTTTAAAAAAAAACATAATTGAATGGAAAAAATAACAAAAAATGAAAAACAAATGTAAAGTAATTTCAAAAAAGAAACCAAAAGGGGATCGTTTCAGTAAATATCATTTCATATCAGGTAAAAAAAAACTAAGAGGAAAAACCATAATAATGAAGGAAAATTCCCAAAAATGAATCAAAATTGAATCTTCTTTCATTCATGAGAAAAAAATAAAATGATAACAGTGCAGGAAAAGTATAAAATAGGAAAAAATTATGGAAAGGTTTTTCAGGATTACATGCTTACACCATTTTCTCGACTTCATTCTTATTTTTTAAAGTTAATTCTCTTTCAATTTTCGCTACTTTATCACAACTCTCCTTGGCAATAGTCTCCATCACCGGTCCAATCAGTCGTTCATAAAATTTGTGTGTGTTGCATGCCAGCATGGGCATACCTAAGCATGTCAAGATTTTATTGAATCCTTGATTGCCTATTTCATCATGTATACAGCGTATGAAAAAAATATAAAATGGATTTCAAGTTTGAAACGTCATTTTTCGAATTTTAAGCTTAGGAGCATGAATATTTACCGATAGCAGCCTTCAAATTGATCTCAAAGTACTGTTTTTTTTGTCTTCTTTTGGCTTTATACACTTACTGATTGCCACTCGTTTCTCTAATAGGCAATCACATAAAAAAATGGACATACCTTCTTCTTTCTGTGCATTTTAACAGACAAACGCATCTCCAAATTCAATAGATATCGATGAAACATGTTTTTGAAAGACAGAATTTTTCGAAAATACCGTAACATATGTGTGGACTTCCATGCCTTTCATTCTGAAATCAACATAGATACGTTTTTCTGTCCAAGCATAATTAGCACAATTATGTCTAAGCATAAATAGCTCATTTTTGTGAAGGTACGTCTTGCTGCCCCCAAAAAGACCTTCGATGGTAGTTACTTTATTCTGTTATAAGGGTGACGACATCTTTTTGAAAATTGAATTTTTTGCTTTGCATTCAACGCGCCCAGGAATATTAATTCATATGTTTTGTACGGATTAGTGATGGGCGCTCTCCGAAAAAAAAATCGATTCCCAAAAAAGCGATTTTTGAAAGTTTCGATCTTTTGAGAATCGATTACTTGGAAACAGAGAATCGTTGAATCGATTTTTTGAAAACGAAATTAAATGGTTTTTTTTCCTAAAATTGGAAATTCAATTCGAAAAAATTCGAAAAAAATCAATTGCGTTCTATTCTGTTTCCTGACCCAATTTATCTTTAAAATAAATCCTACAAGACATTTTTCTTCCGTGTCTGTTTATTTTAATAATTATTATTTGCACAATTCCACGACAATTATTCATATCGTCACGCTGGAGTCAAAAGAGCGTAAGTGTCATTTCTTAAGAAGGTACGAAAATTGAATCTACACTCATTTTTTCACGCCCTTTTATTATTTAGCAAGATAAGAGGGCACTTACGCCCTTCTGATTCTACGGAAACGATATCGTCAATATGGTGGGACTGTTGGCTGTATCAATGGTGACAGTATTGATGTTGGTTTAATATCTGATGTGACTGGTGCATTTCATGTTGTCTAGAAGAACCCTGACAGACCAGTTGTTATGGCTTATCGTTCAGAAAACTTGAAAAATGTGGAATGGATACAGAAGCCAAATTACATGGAAAGTCAATCAATAAGAAAAAATAGGAAAAAAGACTGAGCATTTTTGTGGTCGAAAGCCAATCGATTCTTCGTCGATTGATGGAGAATCCATGGAAAGTCGATCAATTTTCGTGTTTCCAAAGCGACCATCGAGTGAGTATCGAGCGCATGGACAACTCGATTAGACCGTCGAGTAGCTGTCGAAACGCGATCATGAGGTCCGTGATGGAAATATATGATTTATTTTTCTTGACTTCAGTCCTTAAAATAGCTGATAGCAGGTTGGATATAGTAGGCATTTCGAAAATTGACAGAAAGGGGCTGGGAAATTCTAGGAAAAAGGAAAGTGGAGTATGCAATTAATATAAATTTTCAGCATTATTGATAAACTATGTTTCTTTTTCATATCAATTCAGCAAGTTTCAATGTAAATAGACTTTGCACAATGTTTTGCAGATGACGTGTTAGGTAAATAATAAACAATAAGGCTTTAATAATTTCTGACATTATGAGAAAGCAACGATAACGAGATTATGAGATTCCCCGGGGAATCTCATAATCTCGTAATTGTTCCTTGGCCAATAAGTCTTCGGTCGATCTTCTAGAAATGTGAGCATATTTACATGCTTACCAGTGAGTCTATTACGTTCATCAGTAACGACGATCGTCAGACAACGAGAAGTGACGTTCGAAAAGAACCGATGAACCTATGGAATTGGCAAATCACTCACTACTTTGAACATGCGGAGCGCGGCGCTACTTTCAATAATTTATAGTTTATTATAATGAGCTGTATAAATAAGGGATAATGAATAATAATCTAGAACTCAAACGTTTTAAATTATAATGAACAAATTAACAAATAAATCCTATTTTTTTTTTTAAAGAATCGATTCGTCGATCTTCGTATTTACAAAAAATTCAGAGGGTCGTGCTGAAAATCAAATATCACTCCATCAACAAAAAGACCTGTATATTCTTAATGGTTGATAATTCACGTATTTTTAAATATACTCGTGTTGAGTTCCGGAAAAAATAGACCGGAGAAAAAAGACCCGAAAAAATAGCCCGTGGAAAAAATATTCAGCGGAAAAAATATCCTACATCGCTGATATGTGTAGGAGAGTTCGGTGAGTGGATATTTTTTTCCATTGGGTATTTTTTCCATGGGATATTTTTTCCATAAATATTTTTTCCATGGCTATCTTTTCGGGTCTTTTTTTTCCGTGGTCTATTCTTTCTGGATACCCAAAGCCGCGAGGCTAATGGGGTCGAAGTGTCTCAATAGTCGTGGTAATTGTGGATGAATTAATTAATGAATGAAGCAATTAATTAATTAAAAAAGAGATTAATTTTATGTTAGGTTCATTACAAACAACATTGCTGAAGCACTTGGATATCCTTATGTGTTATTTTTTGCGATTGTTCTCGATTTGAGCCAAGTTTTTCTGAAAATACGGTTATTCGTCGGTAAAACTGATGCTTTTTTACTGAAAGATTGTTCTTCAATTCTTTCACACAAAAGAATTAAATTTTTTTTTTCTTAATCGCAATTGATTGATTAACTTTCGTTTTCATTGAGCTAATAATCAAATTCAGAATTCTGGAAGAGTTCCTATCTCTCTTAAATTTTGAGATATCAAAGAAAATCTGTGGAAACTATCATTAGATATAAAAGATGGAAATATATAACTTTAACTTTCCCTGAAATATTTTCAAATCTTTCAAAGTATTGAATTTTTTTTCTTCTATTATTCGATCATTCTTTCATCAGTTTTTCTTTCAAATATCTCAGGATTTTTGTAAGATAAAGGAAATTCCATTCTTGCTTTTTTTCTGTTATCAACAATGAAGAATACGAAACATTTTGATGGCATTTTTTTTAATACGAAGAAATTTAATTTTCATCATTTTTACGAAATTTGTAAGATTTTTAATCAAAAAGCACAAATTTTATAACGTATTTTAATGTGACGTATTTTCAAACCAAAAAAAATGGAAAAACGACTTTTAGAAGAAAAAATGGGAAAAATAATATATTTTCCATATAAAAAAAATTAAACAACCAAATTTTCCTTAAAACAATAAAAAATTTATTTAAGAATTGATTTCTCTAAGGAAAAACCGGCGATTTTTCGTTAAAGAAAAATAATTTTCTAACATAGATTTTTCAAAAGGAATGAAAATTCAATTGTTTCAACCAATAATCAAAATTTTTATTACTCCATATCAATCGTTCATCCGCTGATCTATCCTCCCTCAGTTTGAATTATTAGTGAACGACGTATTCAAATGATTCTCGTTCTCATATAAATAGAATAGTATGAAATAGGAAATAAAAATAATTAATTAAAATGGTGCAAATTTAATGAAAACGCAAAAGACATTACATTGATATATATTTACATACAAATTGTATTATTTCCAAATTTTCATTTATTCATTTGTTTTAATCCGATAAATGACACGTGATAAACAAGAAAAATCTAATTTACTATCGAGTTATGAACTGACAGCTGGGTCTTCTCCATCATCGAGACGATTCAATAATTTTCTACCCTCTTTATGTACAAAAAAAAACAACTAAGCCGTTGACAACCGAGACAAAATAATTTTCTATTAACGCAGTTCACTCCAATTGTCTTCACTCAAGTAAATCAATAATCCGAAAATAATGAACAATGAAATAGAATGTAAATTATTCTTAAAAAGATAATGAAAAGGAAAAAGTTCATGAGGAAATTATAATTACGTTAAGATCTCGTGATAATGACGCGTTCCTTTACTTAATTAATTAATTAATTTACGTTGACTTATCAGTGATTTATCTTAGCAATATTTCCTAGAAAAATATTTATCTTATTATTATTAATTATTCATCATTCTTCAATTCGGAAATCAACAATTGTTTCTTTTTTAAGTATTTTCAACATTCAATATTTATTGTTTTTTTTTTGGAAGTTCAGAAAAAAAGTCGGTAAATAATTCAATTTTTCTTCATAAATTTCATAATTATTTTTTTCATTACTATTATCATTGTTTTATGCATTAAAAAATCAGTTCATTTTTATTCATTGGATCGAATTGTTTCAGTGAAAATGTGTAGGTTTATCCAAAAAAAATTATCAAAAACTTTTTTTTATGAAAGTTATAGGAAAAAATAAGTTTAACAATATAATTTTGTGGTTCTTGCTATCAATTGTCTACAACGCGACATTGGATCCCCAGCTCCCAGTAGCCACAGAGTCTTTAATGAATAATTTGATTAATTAGAAGTGGTAAATGAAGATAAGTCACCAAAATTTGCGAGGGAAATTGTAAAATAGAATGAATTCAAAATTTACTTTTAGTTTAATTTGGGAATAACTATGAAACGATGAGTTTCAGGAGAATTTATAAGAAGAAAAAAATTCTTTTAATTCGTTACAAAAGGGTTGAGTTGGAATTTTTTGATACGCCCACTCTTTAAAAAAATGTCGGAAACGAGTGGGTTCACGAAAAAAAATTAAGATACCTTCTTTGTAGAGGATTTTATGATCTACAAAAAAGGTTCCTTGACATTTCCGCTGAGTCGACTCATTTCGGAGATATACGCAAAAGAATGTTGAAAGGAATTTATTGAATTTTCTTAATTTACCACCACTAAATAATTTGTTTACAACCTCAAAAGATTAATCGAAATATTCGTCCGTTTAATTGAGTTTTTATCGATTAGAGTGAGTAAATTATTTAGACCAGGTTTTTCCGATATTAAATTATAGAGAAAGTCACTGAAAAACTCAGTAATAAAGTGGTGAAAAGAATTGCTAATTTAATTCTAGTTTTTTGAGAATATCTTGGAATTGGAGGGGGATCGCGAAATTTTTGTTCTGACCTTTTAGGTAGCTCTTTTTCCGTTCTACAAAAAAGGTCTTCTCAAAAAATTCCGTATCTCTATTAGTTTTCGAGATATTCAACAAAAAGCTTGAAGAAAAATTGCACTCGTTTAATTCTTCTTCTTCTTTGCTGGATAAAAGAAATTTAATTTCATTAAATATCGGAATAAAAATTACTTCATCAATTCTCGAAGATTCAATGAGAATCAATGAATCGAAAAAAATTGAAATCAAATTTTTTAAAGTAATTTTCGAAATTGAAATGTAAAAAACAAAAATACAAACTCAATTTTTATAAATTTTCATCCTTAAATTTCATCATTTTTCTTTTCTTAATTTCATTAGTTATTAATGATTAAATTTTATGTTTCATTTTTTGCATTGCTTTGTTATTTCATTAATCCCCATTATTCTTCTTCATTTAATCTGAAAAACGCGGCAAACATTTAACTATTTATTTTTCCATTGTCATATTATCAACTCTTAACTTTTCTTAACTTTATTTTCAACTACTTTTTTTTCATTCCCTTCACTCTTATTGGTTAAACTGTATAAATATTTTCTTTAATATGTGAAAAAAACATGAATGTTTACAATATTTACAGAAATACGACCAGAATTTCAGCCAAAAAAAAAGAAAAACGCAGAAAGTAATTAGAAGATAAAGAACAAGAGGTGAAAAAAAAACATTATTTCGTATTGAATTCGACAATTGAGAAAAGAAAATGCATTAATCGTTGTACATAATTATTAATTAATTATTAATGAAGGGATAATTGAATGGCGTATATAAAAAAATTACGATCTTAACTTAATTATCCTCTGAATAAATTTGTTATAATTTTTATAATTCTTTTAATAGAAAACTAATCAATTTATCCTGATTTCTTATTTTTCATTCATACGAAAGTGACACTCACCAGTGTTATTTACATCTCTGACGACATAAATAATTTTGTTTGGTGATTTATTAATTTTTTCTTCTTCAAAAATGATTCATTGTGAAGATTAATCAATCAGTCATTTTTTTTGTAATTGAAATTCAGTAATGAAGTGAGAAAAATTAGTTGGAAAATTACCTGGAGTTTATTTTGAAAATATCTCGAAAAACTATGAGGTTTGGAGAAAAATGTAAGGAAAGCTTTTTTTTAGTTCTTGAAATTCTCTACTAACAAGGTTTCTTCACATTTTTTGATAAACCTCATAGTTTTCGAGATATTCGCGGAAGAAACCCCAGAAGAATTTACGATCGATGGAAAAAAAAATTAAAAATTCATTCACGTTAATTCGCGATTATCTCGAAAACAGAGGTTCAGAGACAAAAGTCGAGAAATCTTTTTTGTAGCTCTCGAAATTTTCTACAAAAGACGCCTCCTGATATTTTTCGATAAACTCTGAGAAATTCGCGAAAGAAAAAAGAATTTTTCTAACTCATTTTCTCTGAATAATTTTCACTACTGAAATGCTTTTTCTATCTAATGATTTAAATGCAACATTTGGCGAGTAAAATTAATTTACATGCACTGATGAAATTAAAATGCCACTTCTCACACACGCGTTATATATATACAAAAGTTATGAAAGAATTTCCAGATTTAATTCTCGATTTGTGAAAAAAAAAGAAATTGATTGATTTGATTTTAAATTTTTTTGAAAAATGTTAAATTATCGATCGGTGATGGCCGATGATGGGCAAGAATATTTCAGATATTTTGTTTTGTTTGGAAATTAAATTTTGAAAAATTCACTGGGAATATTTTTCTGAAAATTTGAGTTTAAAAAAAGGCAAAAAAAGGAAACAATGAAATTAGAATATTTAAGTCAGTCACACGTTTACCTTTTTTCTTCCTTCAAAAAATAGAAAAAAGTATAAATCACACATTCGACACACTCATTCACCAGTTCTCCATCCGGGATTAAACTACTGAAATTATTGGACTTACAATGAATTATGGGCAAAGCCTTTAAAATCACACATTTTTATATTGTTTTTGTTAAATAAATTTATGATTTAATTAATGGCTGCTCGGGCACCATTTCATCGAAGGACACTGAGTCAGCGAGGCCTCTTGCTATTAATTCGTGAGCCACCGATATTACCTGTTGGAGGGGAGAAGAGAGAGAGGAAGAAACTATTAATTTTATTGAGGATTTTTTTTTTGAAAATTTGCGGAAACGAAGATCATAACTTACCCCGTGCTTCGGTACGTTAATGTACAAACTGATAAAAATACTTGAGTCGATGTATCCCTCTATCTGAGCCTGTCCAACACTATTGGAACAAATTTGGGCTACAACATCATAGGCTTCTTGTTGCCACTCACCTAAGGAATAAAAAAAAAATACGTTTTCATTTTTCCTCAATTTTTATAATAAATTTTAGGTTTTTGGTGAATATCTCGGAATCTATGGGATATAAGGAAATTTTGGTATGAACCTTTTTTGTAGCTCGAATTCTTTTCTCAAAAAAAGGTTTCATGAAAATTTTTCGATCTCGTCAGGATCTTGAGATAGCGACATTTTCATGATAACCTCTTTTGTAGCTCTGATTCTTCCTTACAAAAATGATTCCCATGAAAATTTCCCTATCTACCTCAGTTTCCGTGATATTTTGAAAAAAAAAATGGTGGAGTTACGTCAAATACACTCCATGATATTTTTTTTGAAGAATATCTCAGAATCTATAAGAAATAGAAAGAAAAATTTCCCTTTCTCGCTAGATTTGGAGATTTTCAATGAAATCTGATATTGAAGTCGATTCAACGTTTTTGAAAGAGTTGAGGATTGAGAAGAATCAATGAAAATTACCATTTTTAGGTTTAATATTTGCTAGAGAAACTTCAATTGCTTGGAAGGGCAATGTCAGATAATCTGATCTAATTTTACGCATTTCGGCGTTAGTAAAGGTCCAAAAACCGCCATGATCAACGAGCCTGACTAAATTTTGGAGTCCCTCTGGATCAGGCTCCTCTACGTAAGCACGTACCCACTTGTCGTACCATTTGGCAACGACGAGCATTCCCTCTGTTGAGAAAAGAAAGAAAAAAAATTGATAAAAATTCATTAATCAATGCGTTAATTATTCAATTAATTAATTAATTCATAATGTAAAATAAGATAAGTCGGAATTATTTTCGTGAATTCTTTCGCAAATATCTTTGGAACGAGTAGCTCGAAGGAAATATCGAGAGACCTTCCTTGAACAGAATTAAATTTCTTATGAAAAAAGCTCACATGAATTTTTTGAATAAAAACTCCATAGTTTCTGAGATATTAGCAAATAAATGTGAATTTATTTTTCAATTTTTTTATTGATTGGAAAATTTATTCTAGATTCGTTTGCAAATATTTCTGAAACGAGTAAGTTTAGAGAAAAATATCAAGAGATCCTTTTCGTAGCGAATTTCAAGAGCTACAAAAAAGATTTCTCGGCATTTTCCCTAAACTTCATAATTTCAGAGATATTTCCAAACTTAACTACACGCAATTTTCCGAATTATTCTTCCTCATCACTCCAACATCGAAATTCCATTCACCTTGTTTTGCGAATATCTCCCAAACGACTAGGTTTAGAGGAAAAAGTCAAGAAACCTTTTTTGCAGATAATCAAATTCTCTACAAAAAAGGTCTCATAAGTTCTCGTGACCCCAATAGTTTCTGAGATATTCACAAATTAGATTCTCCGACTTATCCTCTTTCACCACTCCGTTTATTTTTATTTGTTTATTTTTCTTCTCTTAGATTTAATAAATCAATACTCACGAGTTAATTGATCTGGAACTGGTGGTGACTCAACTAAATTATACAACTGTGTCATATTGTAATCTAATAACCTAAGTGATGGAAAACTTGGATGCGTTGGTAATTGTATAAACAATCTATTTGGCTCGAGTATATGGCAAACCATAACATCATTATTAACACCATCAATTAATTGCAATTGCATTAATTCAGGGACCCACGGTATTTCATCAGGATTATTTGACAAGAGATTGACTTGTTCGAGTGTCAATTCTGGAAATTTTTTAAGTGGAAACTTTTGCCGAATTAAATCAAGTGCTGTGTTTATATTCTCTGGCAATCCCTCGATTATGCAAATTTGTAAATCAGTTGATGTTGGATGGGGTTTAACAACGATATTAACTTCAGCCTTTGAGTTCAATTGTTGTATTGCTATTCCACGTTTGCCGATCAATCTGCCAACGTAACTCTGTGGAATTGTAAAGTCGTAAGTCGTTACGCTCTTTGTTTTTATCAGTTGTCCATTGATGCTTCCACCTGAAAAGAAATTGAGTTTTTTTATTTAGATAAAATTTAGTTTATTGGAGATTGTGGCAGCGGAATTTTTGGAAGAGTGGTTTCATTGAAAGGCTGAGAAAATTTTTGATAAAAAACGCAGCAAGAGAACTCGTTTCGCCCCATTTTTTATCGAGAAATTTAGTAAGTTAGTTGAAGCTACCACCGTTCAAAAACATTTAAAAGAAGAATATTGCTGAAGTACTTGAATACTCAATTAGAAGAAAAAATACATTGAATTTTGAATTCTGATAGGTCTATTCTTGTTTCATTCTAATTTTCATAAAAAGATTTTATTTCTGAAAATTTAATGCAATAATGCATGAGCGCGCGATTATTTTATTTTATTCCATTTTATTTCATTTTTATTTTTATTTCAATATATTCTGTACTAATGTTTTTGGCTATATAATGTTTTAGGCTCCAATGGGCATTCAGCCTGGATTCTGTTTCAATAAAGAAAGAAAGAAAGAAAGAAAGAATATCCTCAAATCCACCAGAAAAAGCAAAAATTATTTACCCTTTCCACTGTCGGTGCTGCCTTCGCTCCTGACCTCATCATTAACACTGCCATCAAGCACACCAGACACTGGACTGTGATTGGCCGAATCTCTCTCTGATATTGCCTGTCCACTCTTCGTCTCATCGACCGCGACACTGATCGGTTTAACATGATTCTCAATGCTTATTGATCGTGATCTCATGGCTTCTTCAGCATCATCTAAGTTTTCAGGTTTCTCCTCGGGTTCAGCGAAGGTTTCCAATTGTTTTTTGCCCTTTGTGATCATGTCGAAGCTCGAAGACTTCGGGTTACTGCCTAGAACGATGCCCTTCATCTCGGGAATGTCCTCAATCTCCGTGTACCATGGACTTCCACAGGATTTACCAGATTTCGTTGACATTGACTGGGGCGAACTGCGTCTGTTCGGTATATCGAGACTCTCACTGACCCGCCGGGGACTTGAGATTGCTGGGACTGGTTCTGGTGATGAGCTGCAGTGATTTTTCGGGGCGAATTCCGCGGTGGAATCGTCGATTATGATGCCGGAGTCCGAGAGATGCTCTGTCTTTTTAATTGTTTGAGAGGTTTGAGAATTTGGGGATTCTTCTTTTGGGCTTCCACCTGGATCAACTCGGTCGACGCGTCGGCGTTTGTACCAGAATAATCCAATTATCAGGGCAAATGGGAAGGTCCACTTCACGAGCTGAACGTTGCGGATTGACATGATTGGAGTCCACGATTATTAATTGAGGAAAATGTTGATAACTGAAACAAAAATTGAATTGTTTTATTCCTTTTATTTAAACAAAAAGTGATTCATTTCTTTTGGGTTTTGTGCAGTTTACGGGGAAACTATGGGGTTTGGAGGAAAATTTCGGGAGTTTTTTGTAGAGGATTTCGAGATCTACAAAAAAGGTATCCTAACATTCTTCTCTAGACCACTCGTGTTGAAGCTGTTGACAAAAGGAGTTGCAAAAAAGGTTACAATCGATACCCTGTTAGAAAATAATTGAAATTTCATAGACAATGTGATGGTCATTTTCATGAGCATGGCATTCAATTTGTTTTGATGGAAAGATGGTTATGAAGTTTTGAGTTTAAGGTCCGGATGTAGTATCTAGAAAACAATACGTAGATAATTTCCTGGATAATTTTCCATGTACATAGTACTGTTTCGTAATTTACTACTTTCTCCTCACAGAATGCTCAGGAAAATATGAAAAAAAATCACATGAAAATCACTGATTTATTTTTGAATTGCGCTAGACAATAATTTAGAGAGTTCAATGAATAATTGAA